>CAKKOB020001731.1:2859-18813 GCA_918844115.2 Phlebotomus perniciosus
AATAGGGGAACTTTGTATGGAAAGTACCAAATAGAAGATGGAGGGGGATATCACCTATAATGTAAAAATACAGGACCTTACTCTAATTACCCCCACCATACACTGTGAGTCGCTAACGCTTCATTTCAGTGATGAAAACGTCGAAAATGTCCAAAAAATGTATAAATTTGAAAGTTTCTCTTTATTCCAAGACAGACACACAGGGAGTCAGACAGACAAACATTTTGGAGATGGGTATTTTCGGACTCCTGAAGTCACGTCCGGTCGAGATTTAATGGTTTGGGGGTGATCAGGCCAATTCAGATATGCACACTCGGCTTTATGTATTAGGATATCAGACAGCTTCATTCGATTTAAGCTTTGAAAGCTTTTTTCTGAAAATCCTCTAAGAATTGATTAAATAGAGTTCTAATATGTCGTAACCTTCTGCAAACTTTTTATTCATAATTTAAAATTGAAAACTTATTCTACAAAAGCGATAATCCTACTAGAGAAAATTCTACAATCTTTAAGACTTGAATAAATAGTTTCTTTTAAGCTCTATTTCTCAACCAAAATAACTAAAGCTATCTTAAATATTCCTCATTTTGATTTGAAGATAAATTTCAAGGTTATTCCGAGCATTCAAGGACCCACTTATATAAGTTCATTCTTCAACTTTTAGAGCCCCACCTCTTGATCTATTTGGTTGAAAAGTCTCTCAAATTAAGTATCCTTCCGGGTTGTTTTTATGGTTCAAGACTTTGGCAATCAATTCGAGTCCTTGTTCGGCCGTTCCCCTCTCTCTCACTCTCTATAACCCCATTTGAGAGATGGACAGAAACAAAAATCAATGGTCTAACAGACAAAATTTGCCTCAATTCATCAAATGGTTGATCCTTGGAAAAAGAGTTGCTTAAACTCAATTTATCCCTTTTCTCCATCTCCGCCACTTTTGCTTTCATCCATCGTGTTTGAAAGAAGCCTCATGGGTTTATGGGGGAGGTTGAGAAAAGAGAGAGGATCTCTTGGGCAGAAGAAGAAAAAAAGAAGAAGAAGAGAGCTTTCATTTGATATAGTATTTATATTGCTTCCATTTTGTGGTCAGAAGTAAATTAATGAAGTCCATGTACAAAAGTGAATTATTTCAAGACATATCATCTACCCTTCCGGCCAAGCATTGAGACGATGAGAGAAACTGACTACTCCTCATGCTTCATTGTCTCTCCCACTTTGCCATGCCATCCTGCGTCGACGAAGTAAACACCCCACGAGGGTGGAATGGCAATAAAATCCCAAATAACATCCCAATACTCACACAATATCCCCCTATGTCTTCTCCCTTGTAAGAAATCCACTCCCCCCCCCCCTCATCGCCCCCGACCATCTGGCCATCGCAGACTCTCGGAATGTGGGCTGATGAGGATGGGAGTGGCGGGTTAACCGGTTGGGGGATAAAAACCATCGAGAGCGACAAACGTCAGACTTTGAAAGCGCCGGATCGCTCTGGGATGGAGGAGACTCTTTCAAATTGAATAATGCTGGTCACTCGAATGATTTGTAATTGAGAGTCTCGGGAAGGACGGAAATCTGCCTGTCAAGATTCCGCACAGTTGCTAATGCGATTCCAAAAGGGATGGACGCTCCCTAAGTGGAATTTAGATAATGATTCAATTTATTGGCATTTTAATTTCTTCAGTAAACTTCAATTCTCTCTCTCCAAAGGATTCCATCTTGAATAGAGCTTTATATTTTCTGTTTTTTTTCCTGGGATCTCAAGGCTTTCTGATGGAGTGAGACTTTTAAGACAGAGTCTTCTGAAACATCTGTTGTGCCATTGAATATTTAAGATTGTTGCATGAAAGGGAATTTTCAGAAGGAAAATGCTTCTGGAATATGTATGACTTTAAAAGCTTAACAGGAGGTACTGAGAAGAATTTCGCATTGCCGGGGCTTTACAATCTTGGGAATTATTAAGAGTATATTAAGATGCTCGATTCGTCTTTAGACTTGATCCAGATATAAAAATCTATGTTGTGAATATTTAAAACTAATTACAGGACAACTATTAGAACTAGATCGAAGTGGGGTACTCTAAAACCTACCGATGACGCTTGATTCGTCTTCAGACTTCTTCTAAATAAAAAACTTGATTCGAATACTATATTTGTAACTAACTTCGAGATATCTATCAGGACAAGAACGACCTAGTTTGAACAGATTATCCTATGTCACTTGATTCGTCTTCCGGTTTGTTCTAGAGCTGAAAATATTAATCTTGTAACCAACTTCAGGACTAGAACAACCAAGTTTGAACTTACTATTCTAAGCCCTAAGTAAGACCATTGATTCGTCATCAGTCTTGTTTTTGATCTGGATTAAAAGTTTTATTACTAACTTAAAGATATTAGAACTTGGACGACTAAAGCTAAAGCATGACGCTCGGTTCGTCTTCAAACTTCTGCTTCGAATACATTATTTGTAACCAACTTCGGGATATCCATTAGGACTGCAACGACTTACTTTGAATAGGTTGTTCTAAAGCCTAACTGTGACGCTTGATTCGTCTTCAGGCCTTTTTCAGATATAAATCTCAAATACCTGTAACTAACTTCAGAATATCTATTATAGGACTTAAACGTCCTAGTTCGAACTTGGTATTGTAAAGCCTGATTATCACGCTAGATTCGTCTTCAGACTTTTTCCAGATATAAATCTGGGGGTCGAGTTTTGAAACATCGATCGATCGCGGTCGATCGAAATCAAAAATCTCCGACATCAAAAACATAGGAATACCAATATTTCTTTTTCTTTTTTTATTCTCTCCATTCCCCTGAGAACCCCCCTAGCCTGGTCGTAAGCCTACAGAACTATTTTGGCCGAGAACTTCCTTGTTTCAGACACTGAAATTTCTGATTTCGATCGACCGCGATCGATCGATGTTTCAAAACTTCCACCCCTGGATTCGAATATTTGTACCTAACTTCAGGATATATACTAGTCCTTAGGACAACCTAGTTTGATCGTTTGATCTTAAACCTAACCTAAACCGATCTTTTCCATCTTTGCAGGTGAAAAGCCTTACAAATGCTCATGGGAAGGATGCGAATGGCGATTCGCGAGGAGCGACGAGCTGACACGTCACTATCGGAAGCACACGGGCGCGAAACCTTTCAAGTGTCGCCACTGTGACCGATGTTTCTCCCGATCGGATCATCTGGCGCTCCATATGAAGCGACACGTTTAAATATGGCATAACACAAACGTCTTACTTTTCCGCGATATCACACACCCCGGATTCTCTTCCATCCGTTTCTTTCCTCCTTCCCGTGCCGACCAGTGACAGGTTTGGTCGTTAAACGTCAAACTGACAGGAGAATCTTCGTCACGTCAGTGGATCTTTACGCGGGAAGAATTTATCACTCATCCAAAATTAATCATCAATTTGTAAAAAGAAGAAGATGGAAAAAAAGGAAAAAAAAACTCACCCACGAAGAGGGTAAATATGGCGATTATGTATAAAAATTTATAAATCGAATAAGTGGTTGAAAGACTGCTTACAAAAAAATGAGCTCATAAATGAATCAAAAACAATCATTCTGTCGAAATTTCAAATTCTCACACGATATAAGGTAAATATTTAAAAAGTCATTGCTATTTATTTTACCCACAAAAATTGGCACGATTTTCATTTTTTTGTTCTGATATTTCATACAAGGAGATATAAAAATAAATTGATATATAGTACATGGAGAAAAGAGACAAATTTCACTGCCATTTACTAATAATAAAAGAGTGTTTCGTTGAGGGGCCAGTTTATCGGTTTAAGTTGTTACAAAATGTTTTAAATTGAATTAATTTTATACTACTTTTGTCATCTTTTTTTTGTACCAGATGTATTTTTTATATTTTATAAGTCTAGCAATATAGTTTTTAGTAAGTTTTACTTTTAACACATTTTTTTGTAAGGATTTTTAATAAGATTTTTTTTATTAGTTTAGGATTCCAGTGGAATAATTAAGGATTTTGCTCGTTTTGACGATTGAAACGCCAAAAAGTCAGTAGGACTACAAATACAAATTTTTAGTTAATAGTTACCAATAGTATGATGAAATTGTACTAAATTTCATTGCAATGTTCGTTTTATACTTATGAATAGCATTTAGTTGAAACTCATACAAACGGCTTTTGATTTGTTTTAACGGAAATTTTGCATTATTTTTTTTCAGCGTGAGAATTATTGGTCAAACTTACTGAAAATCAATAATTTCGGATCACATGATTTTGAGAACTTTTCAAATAATTTGCAGAGTTAGTTCATAATTGAAGTTTTGGCTATGGATCTACAATATGAAGAAAATAACTGGTGAGTTTTGAAATAATAACAAATAATAAATAAAGTATAACATTACTTTTTTGCAAAAATAAAAAATAAGAAAAATAAGTCTGATAAATCTTTCAAAGCAACGATTTTTTTTTAATTTGAAAATCTCTCAATTGTAGTAACATCGTTATCACACGTAAATTGCCAGCACATTAATTTCTAAGATAACAATTAAAATTAATCTCCGATCTAACTCTTCAATTCTTTTGGAGATGATAGAGGAGAGCATTTGTCTGTATTTTTATTAAGCTAAGGATATTTATCATTTTTTGTTCATGTTGTGAGTTACCAGCTTGAAAACTTTTCATGCACTCCTTGCAATTTTCATAACCTCACACTCCATTATCGTATATGCAAAGGGCGCGAATCAAGACAATTAAACCGGTATAAACATCATTGAATACTCAAAGACTTATTCTTAGACTACTTGAAAAAATTAACTCTTCCCTCAAATTCTAGCATTAATTAACACATTAAGTGCTAGAATTTGTGAAAAGAGAACAAAAGAGAGGACTTTATGTTCTTCCAATAGTCTATGAGCTCTTTAAGTAATTCTTTGAATATTTATCACGATTATATTATCCTATTCCGCGTTCTTTGCATCTACAATGCAGAAATAGGTTATGACAACTGCAAGAACTGCAGGAAACAAATACAGAAACAACCAGAGATTCCTTTAGTTTTTTAAAAGTAAAAGCTATCTGTTCTCTTCTATCGCCTACAAAAAGATTTTAGAGTGAAATAAGAGATTCATTGATTTCCTTAGCACATTAATTAATTCGTTAGTGACTTGCTTGTGATAACACCGTAAGTTTGAACATAATTTCTCCTGAAACAAATTTATTTTTTTCTCGTTCTGATTATTTCTTTTTAATTATGTCCGCCTCCTTAAACGATCTTTGCATGCAAAGTGATAAACACGAATTAAGAAAGAAAAAAAATTACACAGTGTGTTCCTGAGAAAAGCTTAGCTTAAGGTCACTCTTTTGTGTTTTAAATAAAGAAAAAAAAAGTAATAGAAATTTCAAGCAGATGAAAATAGTGGTAATTTAGGTATGTGAGACATAATAGAAATATAAAGAAAAGAAAAAATGTAGTGAGAAAACTTGGAAGAAAATAAGAAACATAAAAGAACAGTCGCTGTCGTTTGTGTGATGCAATTCTGTGATCCGCATATATATTTATACATAAATATATATACACGTATATTTTTGGTGGCCATAGAAGCCAAAAAAAAACAAGAAGAATAAATCATACCTGTAAGAATTACAAGAGAGAAAAAAAATAGGAAGAAACTTCGATATTTTTAATGATTAGAGAAAAAGGAAAAAAAGCATAAGAATTGAGAAAAAACATAAGATTGGTAAGATAAATTTGAAAGCGTAGAATGCACAGTTGGTGTTTTTTTCTGTTAAGATCCAGTGATCAGCACTGCAAAAGAGAAAAATTGTGAATGTAAAGCGAGACTTTAGATAAAATTTAGATTGACAGGAATCAAAAAAGTATCTGATGTAATAAGAAAAGAAAACTTTAGCATTTAGAAATTGTGAATTTTTACAAAATGAAAATGAGAAAAAAAACCAACCACTAATTTCTTACAAACGCGTCACACATTTTTTATTTTTGAAAAAAATAAAAATGAAGAATTTTCACAAATTGATCTTTGTGTAATTATCATATAATTGTTCTTAGAGTAATTTTTCAGCATCTCACAGTTTTTGCATCAAATCGCAAAGGTGAAGATTAATATTTTTTTCTTCGTAAACTTGATGTTTATCTGTTTTTCTTTTTCATAAATAGTGCACAAATAAACATTTTTGAGGTAACTGCAGCAGCACAACCCCCCATTTTCCCCCAAAAGTAAAGTTGTAGATCATGAGAAATAGTGAGAGAAGTTGAAACATAACAAAATTAATGTGTCAAAAGTATTAATTAAAGACTGCTGAAGGACGATCCGTTGGTTTAAAGGAAAAACTATATAGGAGAGATATGAGAAAAAAAAGTCAAAAAAATCATACCTCTTATATTTACATAGAAAATACATCTATAGTGTGAAAATATCTCTTTTTATACAGGCAAGAAATATCGCGATCGTACACAGAATTCCAGCGATCAATAGTAAAAAAAGTATGAAGGTAAAGTTTAAACAACAAAAAAAAATGGTGAAATTTGAGAAAATTTCTTCCCCCACTTTTAAAGAAAGAATGCAATAAACTTTTTTTCATTACTCATCCCAAAGAACTTTCACGCAGAAAAATACAGCCGATCGATCAGATATTTTGGTAAAATGAAAAAAAAAACGCGATCTGCAGGTGAATAAAGAAAATTTTTAGTAAATGAAATTTGCATAGTAAGAACTTTAAAGAAAAAAAAAGTCATTGTACATATCCAAGAAAAAGAGGGACTATTGAGAATTCGAAAAAAATCTTGACGGTCAAAAGAAATTATAAAATGATGGAAAATCTTCCCTTTTTTTCTAAGAAAACATAAATTTAGAGGTGATCGGTTTCGTGATATCCAATTGTTTTTTAGCTTACTGTACAAAAAAAGAAAAAACAGAGGTAAAAAATTAGAAAATGAGTAAAAAAATTTTAGTAATAAAATGCCCATATTCGTCAGAGTTGGAGTGATCAAGATTTCTCATCGATAAGATCACTGGATTATTCCAAATTTTTACTTTTTGGGAAAAACACTCACATCAACGATCAACGAATTGGGCAAGAAATGCTCGTGCAAAATGTGATCTCGTTGCATCTTGATCTCATTTACTTTTTCATCCAACTCTGACCGAATGACATAAGAAGAGATAAATAAAATTAAAAAAAAAATAAAGAAAAAAAGATGCATTCATTGTATTAAAAGTTCTTCCGATAAGAGCAAATAAAGTAGCAAAGAAATCAAAGAACAATTAGATGAAAACAGTGAAAACATGAAGAGATGAAGTAATTGAAAAAAATGAGCTAACAAACATATTTGATAAATGTATATTAAACTTTATACATTGCATATGAATAGTGAATTAAAAAAAAAAACAAGTCAACAAGATTGAAAAGATCATCGTGAATTAGCAAAAAGAAAAGATTGAAGAAAAACCCATAGTAGAATGTAAAACTTTAGTGGTTGATCGGAATTGTATAATAAAAAAATGTGAAGATCGCAAGATCACTTGTGAAGATCATGGAAAGGAAATTGAATTTCAAAAAAAAGGTCATGAATAATAATCTAAAACAATAAAATAATGAAACGAATTTTATACACGCTGAAAATCATATGGATGTGTTTTTGACTAAGAAAAAAGTGTTTAAGAAAAAAAAACCAACAAAAAAATCAAAGGAAATTTTGTAACTAAAGACATGAAGAAAATTTTCTCAAAAAAAAGTGTAAGAAAAGGAAAATGAAAAACCCATTTTACCTAATGTGAAAAAAATATATAAAAAAATAATAAATAAAAAATGAAAAAACTAGTGAATATGGAAGAAAAAATTGTGTGTTTCTATACAATATATTTGATTTTCTAAATAAAAAAAAACTAGTAATAGAAGAAGAAACTTTGAAATAAAATGATGTAAAAGGATTTTAAGGATAATTTTGAAAGTATATTGTAATAATCGATTTTTAATAAAAAAAAAAAGATGAAAAAATGGAAAAGAAATAACAGAGAGAAAGAAAATGAAAAGAATTTTAATATAAATGAAAAAAAACATGATGCAGTAGTTTTTAGCATAAATTTAAGAAAGAAAAGAAAATGTAATTATAAGTGAATGCGTGCATAAAATGTGAAGAAAAAAAAATCCACATGATTGTGAAGCCAAAAGCATAAAAATTTAATTTTGCTGTTCTTATTCCTTGTTTAGGTGTTTATTTTCTCTTCGTCAAGACAAAAGCAAACCACAACATTCGTTCAATGACACTCAAAGGGGGGATTCAAATCCACCCTTGAGTTGATCATCTACTCAAATTTTTGACTTAATATATGTATGTAGCTCTCATTCATACATGTTGTACATACGTATTTATTGACTAAAGAAAAAAGAAGAAAAAAAAACAAGAAAGGAAACATGAAAGAAAAAATGTTACGTTTTGCATAAATGAAATAAAGAGGATAATTTAACGAAAGATGAAAAGGAAAAAAAAAGAATAACAGGCATTAATGTAGCAAAAAAAAGTGTGTGTATTTTAAAAGAGAAATACAAATTTATTAGTTCTTAAATTACTTAACTGGAGTAAAAATGTTTTTCAACTAAGTAATGAGAAAAGAAAAAGAAAGAAAGAAGAGATGATAATAAATCAATAGAGAGAGAAAAGAGAGTTTTTAATTGAAAGAATGTGAATTTTTTTACTTTATTTCAAAATTCTTAAAATCTTTAATTAATTACTGTAAAAAAAAAGATGAAAAAAATAGAAAATCAACGATATCTCGCCGACATTCAAGCAAAGTGGAAGAAGTAAATGCGAAAAAGATAAGCTAATTGTAATATCTTTAAGTAAAAACTGAGTGTTAAGCTGAAGAAAAAAAACTGTTAAGTACTTTCAAAGAAGTCATAACTTTCGTAGGCAAAATTATTCATTTTCATTTTATCTTTACTTTTCTGTAAATATCATTTTCAACTTCTGTAGATAGACAAAAATTCTCCAGATTGTGAAGAGGCATTGGAAAAAAAACTCACTATTTGATAAATTTTATTGTCATACGTTTCGAGAGCTATGCTTCCATTGTTACTTTATCTCCATTTTATTGATTGTAGATGAATAAAAGATGATAAATATTGTGTATTTTTTACTTGATCCTTTTTGGATATTTTGAGAATTTTGGCGATATGACGGCGAGATATTCTCATAAATTAATATTAGCTTATATTCTGCTCTGTGCAAAAATAAACGTACGTTCCTGTTAAAAAAAAGTATTTGTTTTTCTTTCACATTTAACCCGGGAATCTTGTGAAATTTTTTCATTAATATTGATGAGAACGTCTTTACGGGAATTCGCGAGAGGATTTAATTGGTGAAATTCAAAAGGTAAGTAAAATAATCTATTATATAGGGTAGGATTCTCCACTTATGGACAATTTGAATTAATAACTTAATACTTGATAGCTAATTGACACTTTGATATTCAATTCATATGATTTTTTCATAGTTTTGTTTGAAATTCGAAGGTGGCCATTAGTAGTTTCTCTTTTGAAAGGTTTTTCCACTTATGGCCACTTAATTTTTACAAGCCGTTCTTAACAAATTTTGATCCAATCGCTTAACTTTTGTTAAGATTTTCACCAAGGGGGAGATATTAGGGTCAAAAAGACGTACATTACTTCCAATACTTCCACTTTTTGTATAAAAGCTCTTCAAAGCTCCAAATCAGATGCTTTCATAAGCTTCCATCATATCAATTTTATTTTCTATACTAAACAAAATCTTTCTATGACAGTTTTCTAGAGCTTTTTTAAGGAAAGCTTTCTGGAAGCTTTTCTAAAGCTTTCTAGAGTTTTCTAAGTGCTTAGAAAGTGTTTTAGGAGACTTTATAGTAACTTTTCTAAAGCTTTTTTAAGCTTTGTTAGGTTTCTAGAGCTTTCTAAGAAAAATGTCACTACTAGAAAGCATCTAGAAGCTTTCCAGAAAGCTTTATAAGAAAAAATTTCTAAGATCAAAATACTGGGATTCTAAGAAGAGTATCCTAAAAAGAAAGCTTTATAAAAAAGCATTCTAAGAAAACTTTTGAAATGCTTTCTAAAGTTTCTAAAAAAGCTTTCTAAGAAAAGTTTCTAAAGCTTTCTATAATACATATTAAAGCTTTAAGAAAATATGCAAAAGCTTTCCAGAATTTTCGGAAGCTCCGAAAGCTCTAATCCGAAAGCTTTATAAATTTTCCAAATTTTTTTATACTCGTAAATTTACGCAGATCTTGTTTTACAGCAATTTGAGAAAGGTTTCAGTAAATCAAGTTGACATTTTTCAAAGTTTAGGAACTTCCTTTAATGCTCCTGAAAGTTTTCAAAAGCTTTTTATAAAAAAGATTATTTCAATTGGAAGCTTCCATAATTACTTGTCTTAGTATTTCCGTTCCACTTCCAAAAGCTCTCGCGCACTTTTATTCAAATGTACACAATTTCTGTTTTTAATATCTCCCCCTTGATTTTCACACAGATAAATTTTACGAGCTTTACTGCTTCTTTAAGATCACGTCAAGCCCCAAATCAGATTACCTAACTTTTGAAAAACAAAAATATGTTAGAAAATTCCTTTTATCCAATGTCTTTTATCTAAATGATGTCTTTTATCTAAATGATTAAGACATTGAAAAGATTTGTGCTTAACTGAATCATAGTAAGGTGGAAAAAGTTTCCATCAATGATCATTCTCTAACTAAAATTTATTTTTTTCCCCAATCTGTGAAAAAATTGCATCTCAGTGATTCCCCTCCTCATACCGATTTGGGCAAAAAAAAATCTTCGGCAGCATCTTGAGTGCCATTGGCCGATGAATTCACGTATCTGCTGCGTCGGAGTCCATGAGAAAGTTTATAGCAAAATGCTTTTTAAGGCAATTTTTGCCAATACATAAAAGTGTTGTACAAAATGTCCCTTGGATCATATTGAGCGCAACACATTTTGTTATTTATGGCCCAATTAATACGTGACTAAATTTCATAGCTGCTCATTCGCTCTGTGTCCTCCCCCTACCAGCTCTCCTGACCCCCAAGAACGGAGTGAAGAAAATTCACAAAATTTCATTCCTCAACTGGATTTTCCATAAATCCTCCGGCGCGAAAGATGGCAAAGGGGGGTGGGGTAAGGCGTGAGGCTCACCTCAGAGGAGAGATTTCTGCTACTTTCAGCACTATTTTTTTTTAAGAATTTCTCATGTCTTCCTCGCCAGCTTCTTGCCAGGCGCAACATTCAGCATATCTCAGCGTGAGATGATGCAGAGAATTTGATGTTGCAGAACTAATAAAATTTGCGAAACTTTCATTTGAAAAAAAAACATCATCGCTAAAAGTATAAATTAATTTATCTGTTTTTCACTTTATAATATTTCGAAACAAGTTTATTCTAACCCTCCACTCAGTGGAAAATATTTCGTGCATGGGGTTGTAATTGATGAAAAAGCAACATAAATGAGAAAATTAAAGTGAAAATTGCATTACTGAATTTTCGAGAGTTTCACGTAATTAAAATATTGCAACGTTAATTGACAAATGAAGTGGCACCCATTCTGTTTTGGCTGTGTTAATGCAACTACTCTCGAATGTCTAATTAAAGAAAGAATTAGCTTTATTAAAAACAATAATTTGCCTACTTTCAGAATTTTCCTGCAGTCTAAACTCGTAAATAATTCAATTTATTCAATGAATAAGAAAAAATAGATTTTTCCAAGTATTTTCTATTTGCAGAATAAAAAAGAAACATCCTGGGAAAACTTCCGGTCATGAATGTTTACACAGGAAGTGAATAAATTATGTGATGAATTAAATGGCATTCAATATAAAATAATATATTATAGGCAGGCAAAGCACGAGGGAAAGAAGATATTTCATCCCATTCATCTCCTCCTCCGCGAATGACCCAATTTTTTAAGGAAATATACCCAAAGTAAATAAATTATCGGACATGAATCAAAGACGAAAAAGGGATTATTTATTGGGAGAATGATTGAAAAAGGAAAGGGATACGTTGTGCAGAGAGGTGGAACTTTAATGGCAAAACAGGCACAAATGCCAGTGTTTCGAGTGTCAAAAGCTCACGGAAGCGTGCAAGGAAATCCATATTTTGGAAATTTGATTTGTCGCCTCTGCAAATCACCGGAAATCAACAGAGAGGCACAGAATTTGTCACTCATGGAGGGACACACATATTTACTGACATACTCCACCTGTACGGACGAGTCTCTCACTGCAAATGCTAATTTATGCGGATTTCGTCCAATTGCAGAGTTGATGCGCATATTTTGGTGTACAAAGAGTTCACCAGGCACAGACTGGGGCAATTGAGGTGTAAAAGAATTACCTGTACCAGGATCAAAGAAAAACTTCCTTGTCGGTTTACCCAACGATGCTTGCAACGATGGAAAAGAAACAAACTCTTTTTCATTTAAGAATAATTAATTTTATTTTGTCATAGTCCCAATTTCTCCGGAAAATCACTAGCAAATCGGCCTCATGTCCAGTAATACGTATTTCCCGCATTTTCCATTAGATGCCAAAGACGAACCCCCTTAAGTCCATCATTGAGACTCCGGAGGAGGAAGTGGTCTATGGACGAAAAGTGTGTCCAGGCATCCTACACAAGTAGAACATGTCATGGTTCTAATCCCTCTGGAGGATTTCTAACCAATCGGCTTCATGTCCAATAATACGTATTTCCCGCATTTTCCATTAGAAGCCAAAGACGGATCCCCTTAAGTCCATCATAGAGACTCCGGAGGAGGAAGTGGTCTATGGACGAAAAGTGTGTCCAGGCATCCTACACAAGTAGAACATGTCATGGTGCCAATCCCTCTGGAGGATTTCTAACCAATCGGCCTCATGTCCAGTAATACGTATTTCCCGCATTTCCCATTAGAAGCCAAAGACGAACCCCCTTAAGTCCATCATAGAGACTCCGGAGGAGGAAGTTGTCTATGGACGAAAAGTGTGTCCAGGCATCCTACACAAGTAGAACATGTCATGGTGCCAATCCCTCTGGAGCATTTCTAACCAATCGGCCTCATGTCCAGTAATACGTGAAATTTTCTTTCATAAATTTAAATTTTTTTCTCCTTGTGAATGTGGTTTTCCCGTTAATATATAGAAGGAAAATGAATTTCTCCATTTTTCCCCCCAATGTTCATTTCGCAGAAAAGGCATTTTTCTCTCACTTCAATAGCTACAGTGTGTAATGTATGCAAAAGTAATTTCCAGACCCTCTCTGTGGCGAAACACCTCCAACCGAGCATGTTGGGGATAATGTGGAAAAATTCACCTCATTTGTCAATTTAATGCACTCCTTCCTCGTGGGGTACATATTAATTAAGAAACATTGACTTTTTTCCTCCTCCCCCGCAGAAAGCCTCCCAAAAGCTCCGCCACCCACCCGGTGCGGCGAACAAAGGCACATTGCCACCTTTCCAGCTGGAGTGGCGAAGAATTCACGCGCTTAATGAAGTGCTTAAGTTGAAAATTAAGCGCGACAAATATAATTGTTGATGTTACACCCGACCACCTTTCCCGCCGAAAAGTTGCCGCTCACACCGGGATTGGGGGGGGAAAGGGTGGCTGTTGCGTCCCCGAAAGCTCACCAACTGTGTAAATTCGCACGACAGTGCGAGTACACTTGTGTTTTTGCCGAATAAATAGCGCCATTTTCTTCTTCAAGCAAATGAAATTAAATTATCTCTCCATTATGTGCTTAATGAATAAACTTTCAGATGGGTGTGCCGCAGAGCTTTTCAGCTCAACCGTGGAACGAATTCACCGCGACTCCGGACATTTGCCAGCGCGCCAAAAATGTGTTATACATTTTTCACGAACATTAACAATTTATGTCATCTTCGTGGAGTACAAGACCATCTTGTATTATTCTCTGCGTCAACGCGGATGGAGTGCGTTAAAAATGTAAGAAGAGACACCCAATGTTCTATTTTGTTAAGGCTGCAGAGCAACCCTTTCAGCCGATTCTTCACCAGCACGTGAGACTTGGAGGATTTATGATGAATTTTAATGAAATGTTCTAAAGAGGAAATTTTAAATATTAAGCAATAGGGCGCTTCTAAGTCAAAATTTTATATATAGAGCATTTTTCTGTTATGAAATACTCTGTCATTAAAAAAGGTTGTTACATTCAAACAAGTTGATAGCATTATGAATGGTGAAAATTGACGAAACAACATCCAGAAAATATCTCATTATGCTATCAATATTATAAAAACAGTAAAACATAGATATAATAATAAAACACTGAAATGTATGAACGTTGATTAATTTTAATCAGATGTTTTAATCAGATGATTAAATTGAAATTTATTCATCCGAAATCAATCTGCAGCTTCCAGGAAATTCTCATTAATTATTCCAGAAAAGCTAAATAACAGCTCTATTCGGCAACTTTTTGGAATCTGGATTTTTGATTTCTGGAAATATCTAGCCAAATTTTCCTAATCTTTGACAGATGGCGCACTCTGAAATTTGGCTTCTGGATTTGGATAACGACAATATTTCAAATTTGGTATGATTATTCTGTTTGGAATTAGATGTCAAACGTGTTGATTTCTTAAAGTTTTCCTGAATTACTGTTCAAGTGCTTTTGACGTCTTACATTGCCCATGAATTAGAGGAAAAGAGATCGATACACATTTCTGCATTGGATAATTTATTTATCCAAATCCAGAAACCAAATTTCAAGGTGCGCCAACTATCAAACATTAGGAGAATATTTCCAGAAATCAGAAATCCAGATTCCAAAAAGTCGCCGAATAGAGAGGTAATTTTGTAATAATAAAATACGTCTGAAAAAATACTTTCTTTAATCTGATAAACAAGGTAATTACACGGCAACTGTATCGTTTATTGAATGCCCATTATAAATTTCTCACTGAATATCATTAAAATTTTACACTTACCCTCTATTCGGCAACTTTTTGGAATCTGGATCCTTGATTTCTTGAAATATCTATTTAAATTTTCCTACTGTTTGACAGATGGCGCACCTTGAAACTTAGTTTCTGGATTTAGATAACGACAATATTTCAAATTCGGTGTGACTATTTTTGTTGCACCGATAGTCGTTATCCAAATCCAGAAACATAATCTTTAAGTACTAAAAAGTGGTCCTGATTACTGAACAGTAGTATTTTTGAACTTTTTGAGTTTTCCGGAAATTTTATTGCCACGACAGAAAAATGGCAATTTACTGCAATCCGCCTGTGTTTATCCGTCTGTTACCGCCATGGAGGCCAAACGGTTGCAGATAGAGACTTCGGGTCTTCGGGAGACCCCCCTAAAGTTGACCAAAGGATCAGGACCAGGCCCTTCATTTTTCTAAAAAGCCCCCCTATCCCCTATGAAAACATATTTTTTTTGGTATATCTCGAAAACGGATCTAACGATTTTTTCATTTTCACATATGTTTTGTAGATTCACTAGACGCACTTTTCGTCTATATATGCCAATGACCTCCATACATTCCGTCTAACGGTTTTTCAAGGTCAAAGATTTGATACTCTCTTTTCGCGGATTTTACTCACCCCAAACCCCTCATGTGGGTACTCATTTGAAATGTCTTTGAATTTCCTACAATCCTAAACCGGCTTAAACTTAATCCGGGTTTAATTCAGGGCCCCGAATACCATATCTTGAAATATTTCTTTATCCAAATTAAGAAACAGAATTTTAAGATTTTCGGAGCGCCATCTCTGAAACATTCCGAAAAAGTACCTGAAAAATCAAGAAATGGAGAATCAAGAATGCTCTCGAATAGAGCGGGCATCGCCATTTCTTCATTCAGAAAACTTACTTTGTCAAAAATATTGCGAAATATGACAAGAAAGCGCTCCTGCTCCTGATTACTAAACAGTAGGTATTTTTGCACTTTTTAAGTTTTCCGGAATTTTTTTAAAATAAA
>CAKKOB020001733.1:0-18753 GCA_918844115.2 Phlebotomus perniciosus
TGTATTAAAACAGGAAAATGTGCAAAAGAGTCATCGGATGTTATATCGACAGTGGAAATGGGATCCTTAGCAACCGGTACACTGTCAAACGGTTATTTTGAATTTGAATATTTCATTTGACGGGAAAAATATGTCAATTAAATGTCAAGCAATAAGAGCAGGTAGTTTCTATTAGAAAATTTAGAAAAAAAATCATCGGTAATTAAAAGAGAATCTTAAATATAAAATTAAGAAATTAAAAAGTAGAAGGTGGGGCAGTTTCGGTTGTACGATCTATGTTTCGTTTTGATTAATGAAGTGATAATACAAATAATGAATTTTCCAACTAAATCAGGAATATTGAGAAGATTTACTTACCTAAAAAATGAGGAATCATCTTGTTGTTTGATAGTTAGGACCGTACAGCCTATAAAAGAAAAAACATGGGGTTTGGCTAATAATAGATTGATTTAAATTAAAACAAATTTAGCATTTCGAACTAATCTTTAATACATATATAGATCATAGAAATGCACTCGGCTGATTAAAGTTAATCATTTAAGCTGAGGCTTAAGCCTTTAACTGACAATTATAGTTTAGCATTGACAGCATAGTGACAGCTGTCAAGTTGATGTCAACACTTGGTGGTTCAAATTTTAAAACCGTTACTCTTTCTATAACGTTTTCTTTAATTTTTTTTTCCTTTTTTCTATTACAAAATAAAATTATTTTAATTTTAAATAAATATAAAATAATAATATTTTATTTTCTTCCCTTCCATTTCTAACCGTGGACCTTTATCCATAATATTGTCACTCTGAGGAACGTATCACTTTATTTAATATTCATAAAAATTGGAAACTCCTCTTCTTCTTTGCTTTCCCCGACACCCATCTAAGAAATGGCATCTGGGAGTGAAAAAGGCAAGGAAAAAAAAAACGGATATGTGGGAGTTCGTAAAATATTGGTGTATATACGGTAAATATTTTCATATGTCAGAAAAGTGGTAATAATAAATAATAAAAGAGACGGACATTCGTCAATTTCATATGTCGTAAAAATTCCATTCAAAAATGGGGATTATATCAAGTGAATTTCGCAAATCAGTCTCCATGAAAATGTTTTCTGACGACGAATATGGGAATGAAGGGTTATATACCCTCTTGAGCTTTTACGCTTTTTACGATGATTGTAAAATAATTCGCATGTTGCCCATATATCATATCTCTTTCCATGATTGGGACATTTTTTATTTCTTCTTATTCCCTTTTTTTTGGGGGGAAAAGTCTCTCACAATATAAATTTTTGGGTAGGAGAAAATTGTATTCATTATACAATTTTTGCGTTAATTGCTCGGGTATGCACGAAGCTTCTGTGGGAAAAGAAACTCAGTGGAAGTAGAGAATAATCACACTTTAAAATTATTTTCCGACCCCCCCTCCTCATGAGTGAGAAAACCAAGAAAAGTTTGACGTTCTGACTTTGCTTGTTCGTCTTTTAAGAGAGAGAGAGAGAGTAAAGAAGGAAACGATGAGGAAAATACTTTGCGGCGAAGACTCTATTACTCTTCAATTACATGTTAATTTTCCCAAAAACTTTTCCCGAGCTTTTCCTCCCGTCATTTTACCATCTTCAGTGTTTCGCGTTCAAAATATAATCTCACACCCCCAAAAAACCATGTGCGGAAAATTACTCAGCAATTGTGAAAGACTTTCTGCCTTTTCTTGCCAACACATTATTTTATCTTCTTCCTCTGCCGCTGTTTTTCCATCTAAGTTTTTTTTTACATCTTACTTTCCTTTGCTTTATCCGCGCAACGAGACTTTAAATTTACATTTCTTATTATTCGTGGCACAGAATTGAGGAAAGTTTTTAACAAGCGCCAGTTAAGAAAGTTATAATGGCGCAAAAAGGGATAAAGGGATGAAAGTGGGTGGGGGTGAGGGGGAGTCATAAAAACAAATGAGAAAATGATTTAGTTAAATGTTCATTGCGCTTTTCCGCGCGCGTCTCCATTATCCCCGGAAAATGTGGTTGTTTTACAGTTAAATAACGACAATTTTCAAACTGTCAAATCCACCATTATTGACTATTCATCATTTTTGCATCCCCAGATTCCAAAAATAAAGCTCTCTATCGTCCTTTTTTTTCAGCAAAATATGCGAAGCAGGATCTGAAAAAGTGCGAAAGGAAAACATCTGGCCAGGATCCCACACAATATATATATACCCCAGAAAATCCGGGTGGAAAACAGTGAAAGAGGGACGCACATCAACTTCATTTGCTGATCCTCATCTTGTCAAAATCCGGCCACGTGATTTATTATCGTCCACTCGCTCAGCATTGTGCGAATTCGGGGATTTCCTTTGCAGGAGAAAGAAAATATAAATCCTCCAAGCATGGAAGCTTCTGCCACATTGATTGTCTGCCCAAGTGGGTGGAGGAAAAATGGAAGATGGGATTTGCTTGAATGGAGAGGAGGAGGAGTTTCAACCCTCAATTTCCGATCTGATTTTCAGCATTTTCCCAAGAAAGTTTATCATTTTTTAGGTTTGTTCAATTTCTACTGTTATCAATTCTTGATAAATTTCTGAGTTTCAGCAGAGCTTCTCAGTTTTTTGGAAAGCTTTTCATCCAAGGATTTTTTAAAAGCTTTTAAAAGAGACAAATAACAGTGATAAAATGTAAGATAAAATAACTGAAGTGATTTTTAAAGCATCCAAGAAAGATCAAAAGTTCTGAAAAGTTCTTCCAGAGGCTTAAAAGTTTTTTTTTAAACTTTTAAAAAACTTTCAGAAGCTTTGAAGGATGTTCCTAAACTTTGAAAGAAAGCCTAATTACCTGAAAGCCCCAACAAGAAAAAGAAAAGCTTCCTGAAGTTCTAGCTGAACATTTGAAAATTTTGGAGAGCTTTTGCAGATTTTTTTTAAAGCTTTCATATAAAGCTTCAGAAAGCTTTTCATAGAAAGTTTTAGAAAACTTTTCATAGAAAGCTTTAGAAAGCTTTCGAAAGCTTTAAAAAGCTTTTTTAGATGATGGCCTTCTTAGAATTCTCTAGAATGCTTTTTTAGAAAGTTATTGAAAGGTCTCCCAGATAGATCTAGAAATGTTTGGAAAACTTTCTCAGATAACTCTAAAAAGCTTTGTTAGAAATTATTTAGAAAGTTTTCTTAAGCTTTAGAATGCTTTTGGAAGCTCTAGAAAGCTTCCGAATTGGAGCTTTTGGGATCTTTTCTACAAAATAGGAAATGGTGGAAGTGTTGTACGTACATCTATTTATCATAATATCTCTCCCTTGACAAAAATTAAAAAATAAAGCACTTCTGAACTATTTTTGAGGTTTATAGCAATTTGTATTGAGGGTTTTGATTTTTTTAATTCTGTCAAGCTTCTAATTTTATAGTTTTTTCTTTTAATTCTTTTCATTATTGGAAAACATATAATTAAAATTATAGATTGTCTATTTCTTTAAACAATTAATTCCTGATTCAATATATCTTTTATATTCTTTTTCTTCTATTTTTCCCTTTAAAAGAAACAACATTTCTCTGATAGTATTTCCTCCATGCACTCAACAGCATCCACAAATTCGTGGCGATAAAGCATTGCATTTAATGAATATTTGAAGGTATTGGGAATCGGGCTACAATTGAATATTATCCCAAGTCACGAACAGATGCAATTGTAGCGTAAATTACATTGAATGTCTTCATTGAATTAAAGTGGGTATGAGGGTGGGCCCTATATCTTATTTCTTTTCCCTTTCACCCCTCCCTCCCTCCCTCTCTCTCTCTCGAATTAGCGCTATACTTGTGCCAAAGCATCAATTTACAATTTGATCTCAATTTCAGAGAAGTTACTTTCTTGTGCGCCAACAATATGAATGGGTAATCAATGAAATTTATCCCCCCAACACTTCTCATAGGGATATCTTAAGTTAGAATAATTTTGCCAGAGCATCTCAATGCGCGCAACGGAAAAAAAATGGAGGAGAGATAATGAAATTTACATATTGTCACTTTCTTGGAATGGATCCAAACGGGGCGCCATCAGACGCGTGTGCATCTCATTGTCTTCGGGAGCGGAAAGTCACAAAATGAAATTATCCTCTTCCTGGTTGTTTGATTCGATTTGTCAGGGAGACTCCTCGAACACACTTTGAATATCCGATAAGGTTTTTTGAATAAGCGCGCGCTTCTGCCAAAATCCCCGCGCAAATCCTCCCCTTTTTGTCCCCCCTCAAACAACTTAAGAGACTCACCTTTAGTTCTTCTATCTGAACTGAGAAGGTGGAAATTCTGGCGAATCAATTAAGCTTGATTTGTTAATTCTCTCATCCTGAGAGAGGGGATTTTTTTTCTGCGCACATAAGGGGGAGACTTTGTAAGTGATCCACAAGACATTTTCTCATATACCCTCCAATAAATGGTCTCATGCCTTGAGTCCCGCAGGAGAGCGACACAATTCATCAATATTCAGTGAACGTAATTTTTCCACCCATTTTACACCGATAGACTCCCCTATTTTTCAGTTGGAACATGATACGTGTCAATTGACAAGGAGATCGTGAAAACCAAGAGCGGGGGAGTATCAGAATCTGGCATTAAACTGCTAAATAAAATATCTTATAATACTTTGGAATTATTTGCGATAATCCGTAAATATAGTTAAAATCAAGATTTATCACAAACGGGGGCAGATAGAATCCTTGAGTTTTCGGGAGACCCCCCCCCATAAAAGTAAGGAAGACGATTATAAAGAAAACAACCTTGGAAATTAATCAAATCAGGCCTTTGGAGAATGTTTTAATACAATGAAACATTTATTTCCTATCCGCGATGCCCTGTTCTCCCCTAAAAACTTTTGTTTGCGGTTTTTTACAGAATCAACCAAAATATTGCAATATTCTCAAGAGTATTTCCCTAATAGTTGATTAATTTACTCACCAGACTGTTTATTAATCCATCAGAGATTATTTAGGTCTTTTCTTTGATTTTCCTTATCACTAACACTAAAATCTTTCATTATTTTTTAGTATTTTTCATTAAAATACTTCTTTTTTGCACAAATTCGTGAATAAAAACCAACTTTTTCATCTCTATCGTGGAGTTTGTTAAAGGCAATTGCGATTTATACGAACTCAAAACTTTTTTTTCAAAACTAAACAATTTTTTGAATTTCCCTCTAAAAATCTAAAAGCTTTTCTTCAACCTCTTTGAAAGCTTTTGAGCTCGCGGTTTGTGTCTTTGCTGATCGTGTCCAAATCAGGGCCTTCGGCAATCTTCGCCCGAGTTCCCTGGAAATTGACCACAAAGTGACACCTTATCGAGCAAAACGCACGTGTTTTCCAAACAATCTGCTGTTTTTCCGTGAAAATATCCTAGAAAATCCACCCTAAAGACTCTCAAAGGTAAGAAAATCCCTTGATACCTTCCTCAAATGGCTGATCCACTGATTTTCCTCTGCAGATGTCAACATCCTTGGCTGAGCAGCTAAAGCGGCTGCAGAAGCCTCAAACTTCTCATCTCATTGACCGGCTGCACAAGCCCTCCATCCTCTTCGACACCAAAGAGGCGGCTAACAAGGACAGGGAGACCATCTATGAGATCGGCCTGAGTGGACTTGAGGAGCTTTGCGCCTTGAATGGGGAGTTCAAGGCCTTCGAGGCGACCCTGTTTGATCGAACAGCCCGCGATCTGGAGCGCTCAGTGGAGGATAGCGAAGTCAACAGGCAACTGGATAAGAATCTCAAGAAGTTCCTAATCCGCCTCTCGCCCTACTTCATGCTCCAATCCACGCATAAATGTCTCGAGTGGCTCATCAGGCGCTTCCACGTGGAGTCCTTCAATCAGGATGAGGTTCTAATGGCTATTCTGCCCTTCTACGAGTCCAGGATGTTCATCCGTTGCGTCCAGGCGTTGGATTTGCACGCAGCGGAGCAGAAATGGGGCTGGTTGAAGGGCGTCAAGCAATCCGGACAGTCACTGTCCAAGCAAACCCTGATGAATCACGCCGGAAGTGATTCCTTCTTCCTGGCCTTCATCGGGAAAATGGTGACGGATTCCGTGAAGGAGCATGGGAATCGCTCTCACACCCTGCAAGCCCTCATTGGCTTCTACACGACCACCGTGATTGGAGCCCTCGAGAGCGTCCGGGAAGTTGGCGAGAGTCACGTGATTGCGCTGCTTCCGAGTCTCCTGAAGGGTTTCTCCTCCTCAGCGATGGACTTCACGGCCGCCTCCTATATGGTTCTCGGGCAGCTGATCAGCAAAACTGCCATCTCACCCAACACTCTGGAGAAAATCATCGCGAGGATTGTGGCCACTGCGCCGATGGGATTGCAAATGGACGCCACAATGTTGCTGATCCTGATCTATCAGACGCAGCATAAGCACTTCAGTCAGATCTCAGATGAGGCCCTGAAGACGGTGGTGCTGGCCACATGGATTCCCAAGTATCTGGGACAATTGGTGGCGCAAGGAGTGAGAATCGATCGGCTGGTTCTGCCCGTTTTGGCGTCGGCGCTGAGGAAGGTTCAGCAGATGAGCGAGAATTTGGCGTCTTGCAAGAGCTTCTGCGAGAATCTGCTGCTGGACGTGAGATTCAGCGATGAGGATGCGGAACTGGTCATCAGGTGAGTTTTTTTTTAAGAATTTATCGGAAATTGTCCCAAAATTCGATTAAAAATCACGTAATTTTTATATTTTTTAAATCTAAGAATTAGTTAAATCTTTTAAATTAAAAAATAAACATATTAATCTTTGAAATCAAATCAAAATTTTGAAGAATTCGTTTTAAATTGTCCTTGAAAAGTCTTAATAACTGTTTTAAAAAATCATTTACATAATTTTTAAATCCAAGAATTAGTTAAAACGTTCAAATTGAAAAAATAAACCCAAAGAACTTAAAACCTAGGCTCTAGCTGTAACCTTTTTATCCTAGATGCGCCCTAAACAACTACGTCCTGAGAGAGAAGCGCCCGGACGTTATAACTATCGATTCCGGGGATGAAAGTGACATAACTTTGAGCGATAGTAACATGGACGTTTCGTCCTGGTATTCAAGCTTCCTCAAAAGCTTGGAACGTCAATATCCAGAGACTTTTGACCGAGTCATCAAGCACATTATGTCCAGCAAGGAAGAGATCTCTGATAACCGAAAAACCGCCTTAAAGGCAGTCCTTGGTTTCTTGTTAAAAGTTTCCTTCACTGACGGAGAAGAAAACATCTTCGAAAACCTCTATCATCATCAAGCAAAGTTCCGCGTGGAAGCGGTGAAGTATCTGGTGAAGAACTTCTCAAAAATCGCCATCAGTGAGGAGAGTGAAGATCTCCTCAGGGATAGTTTAGGCGAAAGACTAACAGATGACAATCCCAAAGTGATTGAACAAGCTTTGAAGCTCTCAACAACCTCGTTGATTCATCTTTTGGGAGAGGAAGTTCTCGTTGAGAAGCTGATATCGACGCTGAACAGATCAGCTAATCTGCTGGCCAATTGGAATAAGGCTAAGCTTCTCTGTCTGCGTCACTTAACGGATTACAAGGAGTGGAAGTACAAGGATTATCATAGAATCTTCATCACGATCTTCCAATACTTGTTTCCGAAGAGCAACGACTCGGTGGAGTTAACAAAGCAAATCCTAAAGTCAAATTACGCCAAATCGAGTGATTTCCTGCAGAAATGCGGGCAGAAGATCAAGGAATCCAAGTCAGACACTGCTGAAGACTTCAGATACGGAGTCTATGAGATTCTGCTGGAGAAATCTGGACTTCCTGAAGCTAAACATCTAATCTGTCACATTCAAGTGGAAACAGGAAGCATTCATAAATTTTACGCTCTTCTTTTGATCTCCTCCGCTCTAAAGAGCGATACAGATCCGGAAACCGGTCAGAAATTCCTGGACTTCCTAGCAAAATCCCTCCAGACTACAGAGATTGTGTCCAAGGACTTGAATAAATCCCATGAAATAGTCCAGAACAACAAACTACCTCTCAGTTTGATCTCTCAGTGCTTCGAAAGCGTCATTAATTGTAAGGACTTCCCGAAAATAATGGTTTTTGAGTTGCTGTTGAAGAGATTCTTCAGCAGTCTGGGTCAGGAGGACTCCAGGAGAGTCTATGAGGGATTGTTGAAGCAATTTCTGGAGAGGATTTCTCAAACTCTGGAGGGGAAATTGGACTTCCTGGCAGATTTCTTTGTCCTTCACTCTGCTGAGCTTCAAGTTCAAGCAATCAAGCTGACTAACGCAATCCTAGAATCCTCAGAACCTGAGGAGTTGTCAGACAGTGTTTTGAGGAAATTCCTGATTGGATTGGGATGTGAGAATTCAGTGGTGAGGAAGTGCGTCATTGAGACTTGGGAGATTCTGGAGAGAAGCTCTTCTGAGCGATTGAAAGTCTTCGCGTTGCTTCTGTTAGAACAGAAGGAAGAACTCGAGATGGATAATGAGCAGATTTCTCTGGTTCTCTACAACATCCTGGCGCCTAATCGCGGGGCGCTGAAGAAGAGGAAGTTCACTGAGAAGAAACATTTGGAATCCATTAGGGAGGGACTTTTGGAGTTTGCAGCTGATAAAAATTGCAATCAACGTCAACTGCAGGGACACATTCTTGTGCTTTGTCAACACATCAATGATGCGGAGATTCTTGAGAGACTTGCGCCAGTTGCCACGGAAATCATGAAGCAAGCGAAGGAATTCATTTCACCTGAAGAATCAGTTATTGTGAAGCAGATAGTGATGAGATTCAATCAGGAGACCATCAAGAGTATCAGTAGGAAGCCCAAGACTTGGGAGTTTGTCCAGGAAGTGATGAACTGCAAGGCTCTCCTGGACAATCCAGGAGAGGCTGTGACGAGTACAGCTGTTGAGTTTATTGGGAATTTCGATGAGATAATGTTCTCAGTGCTCAATGAGAAGTTCCAGGAAGATTTCCTGAAGCTCCTAGTGGAAGTGGCGACATTCAGTGATTGGCCGGATGTGTCAACGTTTCTCGGAAGATTTATCCGGAAGTTGGATTTGGAAGCAAAGATCCTTCAGGGAATTTTGGAGGAGATGCAAAACGCTAAAGCTCCTTCGGCTCCGACAAAGAAACCGCTGCAAATTATTCCATCAGTGGATGTCCTGAAGACCAGAGAGTGGCTCATGGGAGTGACTCTGTTGGAGTTCATCCAATCAAGGAGGAAAGTGAAGAACATGAAAATACTTCTGGGAGTTCTTTTCGGAATCCTGAAGCGCTGCGTTGAGTTCGAGGAGCAAAGTCCCGTTGACTATACAAAGCAGATCGTTCTCTCGTCAATCCTGATGAGTTGCCAAGATGCCAATGATATCCCGGAGAATGTCTTCAAGATTGATCTGGTGATTCAGTGCATCAGGGCTTCACATAATCCCCAAACTCATCATCACGCCCTGCAGCTCATCTGCTTCGTCTCCTCGATAATTCCCGAACAAGTTTTGCACAACATGATGGATATTTTCACTTTCATGGGATCTTCGGTTGTGCGTCAGGATGACGCTTACAGCTTCCAGATAATCTCCAACATCATTGAGAATGTCATCCCGATTCTGGTGAAGAGGAACGAGGACAAGACCTCTCAAGAGGCGGAATCTCTGGTCGCTCCGGTGATTAATGTCTTTGTGGACATTGTTCTGGACGTCCCAGAACACCGTCGGCTGCCGATGTACGTGAAACTGATAGAGACGCTGAATCCAGGTGAGTTAACAGAATTTCTAATTACATAACCTCCAAAAAATTGACCGGCCGGCCGTTTGTCCGTCCGATGGTTTAGAGAACGGAAAGAGATATCGAGATGCGGTTTTCGCCAAAGAGCTTATATCGAACGGATGCAAGTGAATGACGATGTTAAATCCCTCATCCGCCATTTTGAAACACCCTAAAATCTTATTTCTTAAATAACTCGGCCCCTATCGCACGAACCACTTTCCTTTTTGTTCTAACTGTGTGATTTTCTTATCCAGGTGAGAATCTCTGGCTCTTCCTAGCCATTCTCTTCGGGAGTCACGTCTTGCGCGTCACAAAGACCAAGAAGGATCCCAAGCAAGACACAGGAGAGCTTCCGAAGCGCATTCAAGTGGCTCTGGCATTGGCTAATGAATTCCCTCCGGACATTGTCTTGATAACCTGCACAAAACTCCTGGAACACGTGCAGAAGATGCTGGCTGAGAAGAGTGAGCCCCAAGAGGAGGTTTCTAGTGAAATCCAACTGGTGAATCTCGAAGGAGCCACGGACAAACAGATCAGACATTTTAAGTACATAACAATTCAATTTGTCAGCAATTTGACTTCTTCAGCTCAATTTGTCACTCACGTGGCGACAATGAATGGAGAGGATTTCCTGAGGATGAAACCCTTCTATCAGAACATCATTATCCGGGAGTTGATGTTCATCGGGGAGGCTTCCAAGTGTCTGGAGCGGAGACCTGATCAGCACAAGTACTGGAAGGTGATCTTGCATCATTGCTACGATACTCTGGACAATTCCATCTCCCTC
Source organism: Phlebotomus perniciosus (assembly GCA_918844115.2). Taxonomy (NCBI): domain Eukaryota; kingdom Metazoa; phylum Arthropoda; class Insecta; order Diptera; family Psychodidae; genus Phlebotomus; species Phlebotomus perniciosus. The sequence continues at coordinate 10,489 of CAKKOB020001733.1, forward strand.
CTGTCACCGGATATGTTCCTGGTGGTGATTACTGGACTGCTTCAGCATAAGATCCTAATGGTGAGGCGAAAGGTCATTGAGTTGCTGATCAATAAACTCCAGCAGAAGGATGAATTCTTCAAGAATTGCGATGATTCTCACTTCTTGCAAGTTCTAACGCCTCTCCGGGCTATCATTGAGACCATAACGTCAAAGGAGGAGTCCGGAGCTCATGAGATGGCGATGATTCAACAAGCAGCCCTGATTGCTGTGAAGATTTTATCTAAGATCTTGACAGAGAGTCAAACGGAGATCTTCAAGAACGTCTTGAGTCAATTGATTGGGATCTTGAAGAAGCATAAACACCTTCAGCCAATCGTCCTGGCAGCTGTTATCCTGTCCATTGCCGAACTGGCGGCCAATCTGAGAGTTCACGCTCTCTCCGGACTCTCAATCTTCATGCCGATCTTCCTGCAGATCCTAAACAATCAAACTCAGGAGAGTGAGTCCGTCGATATGAACACTGTGGCTGTTATAACGGCTCTCCAGAAGGTCATTGACACCCTGCCGCTCTTCCTGAGTCCCTACCTGGAGAAGATGCTCTCCCTGGTGGCGAAGATTCGCGTGAAAGTGCAGAAAATCACTCCCCAAGATGCAAAAACAGCCTCAATTCTCAGCAAAATCAACTCAATGAGCCACAAAATCTCCTCATTCATCCCATTGAGGATTCTAGTTCCCGCCGTGGAGACTTCCTACAGTCAGTTGATTGAGGAAGGGACCACAGATGCAGTGGCTCCTCTCATGTCCATCCTATCTGAGTCATTTGTCGACGTTCCCACCAAAGACATCACGTCAATTCAAGGGGAGCTTTCGGAATTCTTCCTGGAAGCTCTGAAATTCCGCTCAGCAAATCCTGATCTTGAAGATGTTTCAGCGATTGAGGAGAAAATCATTCAAGCTCTGGTGGCGCTAATTCTCAAACTCTCGGAGGGATCATTCAAGCCACTCTACTATAAAATCTACGATTGGGCGATCAGAGAGGAGGAGAATCGTGATAGAGTCATCACATTCTACAGGTAAACTCCCGCAATATCATTTGGAAAATTCCTGCTTTTGCTAATCAAACAAATTCTGACTCATTTTCCCGTATAGCTTATCTCATCATATCGCCAAAACCCTGAAATCCCTCTTTGTCGTGCTCGCAGTGGATTTTGTCCAAAATGCCTCTGATCTCCTGAACAGCTGCAATCTGGCCAAAGTGGCCCAGAATGAGCTCTACTACGCGAATGATGAGGAAAAATGTGAGACTCTCATTGAGAACGTCCTGCAAACCTTCCTGCAAGTCTGTCTGTACGACAGCAGGCAGTTTATGACGACTCATCGATGCGAAATTGTGCTTCAACCAATGATTGATCAATTGGATAATCCTCTGTTGAAGAGGGAAAGTGTTAGAACCCTTCTGTCCACTACTTTGGCGAATTTGGGGGCGGCAGGAGCGGATAATTTGTGGCAGCAAATGAATTATGGAGTTCTGATGAAGACGAGACATGCAGATCCGGATGTTAGGTGAGTTGGAACTCAAAAATACCCTTTATTATTTATTACCTCTTCATCAAAATTTAATCAAAAGAAACAACAAGAATCGCGGTTTCTAAGGTTTCAAATCGATAACTTCTATGAGTTTCCGTTTTTAACACTTGCTGGTAAAAAAAACACCTAAAAAAATGAACACTTGCATTTTTTGCATGTCAAAAACGATTATTTTTAGTTGCGTTCATTCGTCTTTAAAGTCCTGTAACAGATCATTATTATTTGTTATCATGCCAGTTCTTCGCTGGCTTGCTAGTGGATTTCCGACATTTTTGTCTGTCTAGGCTCAAATAATCTCAATCGTATTTGGGGCAAATTTTCCTCGAAAATCACGTCATTGGACACTCAATTGTGGTTCCCGCCCTTTACAGGCTCGAAAATGGATCTTTCGCGTAAAATACGAACAAAAACCGTTTTTAGAGCGTTGCTGTCAAGTGTCAAAATGGAACTGTGAGCCGATTTGACATTTGGCGGCGGATTTCCATAAAAAATGAAAAATTATGTGAACAATTGAGAGAAATAGAGCTTTTTGGGTTCACATTCCTCAAGAGTGAATTTCTGTCGGTTTTTTTTGTGAAAATTTCCCCTCAAAATGATTAGTTAATCTGAAAAACAAAATGGCGTTGCCAAGAAAAAGTGACAGTTGACTTGCCATTTAGTTTGACGTAAATTTCTTCTGTCAACTCGTACTTGGCTTAGATATTTTCTAATTTCCTGAAACGCTTTTTAAGATTGAATCAAAGTCGGATCAATTTTTTCAATATTATTCATCGGTTGTCAAAATTGACAATTGCGCTGTCTGAGAAGATGATAAAACGTAAAAAAAACCTCATCGTATTTGACTATCCTATTAAAATCGACTTGTGATCATTAAAGTGTTAATAAATTTTGAAAAATTTATTGATTTAATGACCTCCTTTAGTTCCCAAATTATTTTTTAGCCTAAGGAGTCCCTAAGAATCCCTTTTCTCTTCCAGACTCTTGGCTTTGACCACTTGCGTGGAGTTTGCGCGGAAGATCGGTCAGGACTTCCAATCTCTCCTCCCTGAGACAATTCCCTTTCTCTCTGAATTGCTGGAGGATGAAAATGCCGAAGTGGAGCGCGGATGCAAGGCTAAAATTCGCGATCTTGAGGTGATCCTCAATGATTCACTGCAAAAGTACTTTTAAAAACTAAATAATAAATGAAGAAAAAAATTCCCCTAAAGATATGCAGGTGTGACGAATGATTCCACCTATTTTTATCATTTCCCGAGAGTCAGTGAGAGTTTGTGAGTGTGGAAGTGTCTTGAGGAGAGCTCATTGTGGAGGTCAAGTCACAATCGCACGAAGCAACTAATCATTCGGTGGAGTAGCGTTGGAGAAAGAAGTGCTGTCGGAGACAATATATCGTTTTGTTGGTGAATTTTGCGACAAGTGCGTTTTTTTTTTTGGTAAATTGAATTTTTTTTGTGTGAAGTGATCAAAAAGACGGAAAAAATGCCAGAAACCGTGGTGACAGTGGATTCGTCGCAGAGGACAGGAGCAGCTCAGCCAAAGCCTGCTTCCAGCTTGTCCTGGATTCAGTGCAATGTCAGCTACTTTATCACCCTGCCCGGACTCATCAAACTCATCCAACTGGTAAGTCTTCCTCCCCCCTCGAAAAACCTTTTGTTTCTTTCCTTTCCATAAAAGTCCAAACAAAAATTATTATTATTGTAAAAAAAAAAACTTTCCAACACATTCAAAGTGGCGGAGTGACTGAGAAAATCCGCCAACACAAAATATTGTGAGCGCCTCTGAGTGTCTTAATGGTGTCACGCTCTCTTGCAAATGCATCACCGCGCGCAGCACTTCCGAAAAGTCTTTCAAATTCTCCTAACGCGCGCCATATGGCTGAAAAATCTTGGTCAAAATGACCATTTTTCCCGCCCGAAAAAGGCCAGGAAGTGGGAGTGAAAGAGAATCATTTCAAACCACTCCTAAAAGTTGAGCATTTTCCCCAATGAATGGCATTGGAGCCGAACTCCAAGAAATTAGCGCTGATTTTTAATGGTTGAAACAACTGCTATTGTCAAGTGGTTAGATAAGGTAAAACCTCACCGACCAGAAAAAGAATTTCTATAAACACTGAAAGAAATAAATTGTTTAAAAATATTAGGCGCACTTATAAAAAAAATCTCCTATGTTCCAATAAAATGTTAGACGCGAAGCGCTTCTAAAAACTCTCTTGGATTTCTATAAAACGTTAAGCGTGAAGCGCGCTTACAAAAGTAATTGGAGTGGATATAAAGGACATTTTTAAGCGCGAAACGCTTATTAAAACTCCAGGATTTCAATAAAATATTAGGCGCGTAGCGCTTCTAAAAACTTCCTTGAGTTTTGATAAAATGTTAAGCGCGAAGCGCTTACCTTTAAATAACTATCAAAATACTCCCATTTTCTTCTTTTTTCTGTCAAAATAAAATTGACAACCAATAATAACAAACTTCGTACAATTTTTTTTACGAAATCTTTCCCTCAGTGTTGATTGAAGATTTAATTTTATGCTTCAAGAGCAATTGACCTCGAAGGGGGGAAAATTCCCAGTATAAACGGTAGTCCCGCTTCAATTAAAACGCCAATTAATAGAATAAAAGAAGAAAAAAACCAGTACTTAGTACCGTACCCTATGCATAATCACTTCCTGTAAGGACTTCAATTCCATATCCCTTACTGTACCCCATACAGAAGTGCTTCTCATCACAGAATCACGTCATTTTGCGATCTTCTCTTCCAATATTATGATCTAATTCCTATAGCACACTGAATGAAATCTCCCTAATTGTACATGACGAGACACATTGAAAGTGAGAATATCGATATCTCTCGCTTCACACTCTTTTTTGGCGTGTTTTAGCATTTTCTGTTGCCCACACAAAACTTTTTTTTCCTACTTTTCGATATAGAGGAAAAAAAATGTCTACCGATAAGATAGCAAAATAGGTTGACTTGGTGCTATCAAAATAAAATCACGAAATAGAAAAGATAGAGGAAAAGGGTGAAAATTATATGAGCAGACATTTCTGCTGCCATCAAATTGTGAAAAATCTCCAATTACACTCAGTGTTGGAAGAATCGTGGGAATGACTTTTTTCTTATTTTGTGTGTGAAAATTAAACACTTTTCCCACACTCAAAACAGCTAAATGCTAAAATATTCATATATCCACCGGGCAAAAATTGCACACACACACCTTTCCTTTTATCATAAGAGCTTATGATAAATAATTTATGCATTTTTTGTCCTGGAAAAAGAAGGGGGGAAAGCTTGTAATTGCTAATCTATGGCAATTATTTTTGTATTTGAGAATTCAACAGAAATCACAGAAAAAAAATCACAACAAATCGATTATGAGAAAATAATCTCATTTTCCACCATTTCCCCCTTTGCTTTCTTTTATTTGGATTGTAATAATGCTAAAATAATGATAATCGTGAGGAAAGAAAACACAGCCTAAAAAGAGATTTATACAGACTGGGCTAAACAAGTTGTATAAACATTTCTGTTTCTATGATTTTTTTTTTAATTTAAAGTCGTTGCAAAAATAATGGCTCATGATGCAAATAAAGAATGAATCCCACATCCAATAGGTTTCTAACATATTTTACATGTTTCGTTTTAACGCGTTTGAAGCGTTTTAACGCGTTTAAAGCGTTTGACGCGTTTAAAGCGTTTTAACGCGTTTAACGAGTTTTAACGCGTTTAAAGCGTTTTAACGCGTTTCAAATGTTTTAACGCGTTTAAAGCGTTTTAACGCGTTTAAAGCGTTTTAACGCGTTTAACGAGCTTTAACGCGTTTCAAATGTTTTAAAGCGTTTTAACGCGTTTAAAGTGTTTTAACGCGTTTAAAGCGTTTAAAGTGTTCTAGCGCGTTTAAAGTGTTTTAATGCGTTTAAAGCGTTTTAACGCGCTTAAAAACTTTAAGTGTGTTTAAAGTGTTTTAACGCGTTTAAAGCGTTTTAACGCGTTTGAAGCGTTTTAAAGCGCTTAAAGCGTTTTAACGCGTATAAAGCGTTTTATAACGCGTTTAAAAGCGATATAAAGCGTTTCAACGCGTTCAAAGCGTTTTAACGCGTTCGTAGCGTTTTTACGCGTTCAAAGCGTTTTAATCCGCTTAAAGTTTCTTAACGCGTTTCGAGCCTTTTAACAATTTTGAAGCGCTTTAACTCGCTTCTAGACGTTCTTTAAAAAAAATCCCACCAATTAGATCAACTTTACTTTCCAACCAAAAACATAATCCGTGATTCAGGAAGAACAAGAACCAAAAATCTCAGTTGGGAAGAAATTCTTGTGGTTAGATCTTTTTTTTTCGTAAAGATGTAAAAATAGGCAATGGATAATTCATGTTGTAAAATTGGATTTGTGTGATGAAAATTTTACGAGGCATAAAAACTATTCTTCACAGTTTGAAATTTTATTTTTAAATTTCCGCTTTGTTGCAATTTCGGTGTTTAGAGAATGAAGAGAAAATTGTATTTATCAAGAGGGAACCATCTACTAAAGAATAGAAAGTAATATAAGACACAGTTTTTTTTGTTGTTTTGGAATTGGAATTAATTTTGTACAAAAAGCCGTTCTGAATTTTTGGGGCCAAAAGAAGAAGAGCGCGTGGTGGAAATTTATTCCATTTATTCTCCCCTGCGACTGATACGCACGGAGAATAAATAGATCGCGCGCGAGAAAGGTTCACGAGGACTGGACGGTTATGGTTAAAGAAAAGAAATGCAACTTTCGCAAAGACTTTTTGAACAAGTTTGACACGCCGTGAAAGAGAAATGAAGAGACTTTTGACTCACAGACACACAAAAATCTCGCGCCACAAAGTGAAAGAAGAAAATCCACAATAATCACTCTTTTTATCTTTATTATTTCTTACTTTTTTTCTTTCTTTCTTTCTTTTCAATCACAACGTGAAAAACCCGCTTGATAAGCGCGCGCTTCTCATGCGCGTAGATGCACTTGAAAATGCATCTCTTATCCAATTAAAATACATACACAAGGTCGCATCATTTCACTTTCTTCTCCCGGGATTAGACAGAGATTTCTCTTTCAAACGAGACTCACATTATAATACGAGAGATACAAGTCAATTGATCTTTTTTCCTTGCCTCGCCACAACCTCTAATTGCCATTAATTCTTGCGAGAGCTGATGCTTACAAGTGTTTCAACATCGCAAAGCGACAACCGAGAACATTGTGGAAAATTGCGATAGAATTATTTAGGAATACGGGAAGAACAAAAAAAAATAGATGAAAAACATTTTGGTGAATTTACATGATAATTTTTCCATATGAAATTAACATTGCTAAAATAACCGTGGGTGGCTCTCGGAATTGTGTGTCTTCCGTCGAAGGCCACCGTGTGACTCCAAAATGTATTAATCACAAATATCAGATAAGAATGTGAAGTAATCGGGTGAGAAGTGGAGAATCATTCAAGAAATTCTTACACTTTTTTTTTGGGGGAGAAAAATTCCTGGAAAGTTTATCGAGTTTATCTATGCAAACATTGCGTTTTAAACAGGTTTAATTCTCGGAAATCGCAAAAACAAACATAATAAAGTCATTAACAATTTTTTGATGGTCTAAAAGGGGGAGATGTTGTAGTTTAAGAGACGTACACCACTTCCAACACATCCATATTTTGTAGAATTCGAAAGCTTTCAGGAACTTTCATCCTATCATTTTTATTTTCTTAAAGCCTTCTTAAAACTTTCTTAAAAAGCTTTCTGAAGCTGTTTTAGAAGTCTTTCTAATAGAGCTTTTTTTTTTTAAAGAAACCTTACAACAAAAATAGGAAAGTTTTTAAAGCTGTTTAAGAGAGCTTTATAGAGCTTTAAAGCTTCCCAAAGCTGTATAAGAAAGCTTTCTAGAGCTTATGCTTTCTAAAAACTTTAACAAAGTTTTCTAAAGCTGTTTAATAAAGCTTTCTAAAGTAGCTTTAAAAAATCTGCAAAAGCTCCACAAAACACTATTCAGATTTTAAACTTTAGGAAAAATTTATCAAATTCCGAGTTCGTCATAAATGAATCACAGCTTCCACAAGTCATTCGCACATGAGACTTATCACGTGCTTTTTTTTCTCTCTCCCATTAATAAAATATAAGTACCTTCAGGTGAGTCTTTCTGGGGGGTTTTTGTCCTGTGATTTTTCTGATTCACAAACAAAGTGTTGGGCAAATTATCAAAAATTATCGCCGCGCAAAGAGCCGACTTATATCTGATAAGGTGACAGAAATAAATACAGTTGAATAAGAGAAAAAAAAGGTTCAAAAATGTTTACACACACGCACGAAACATTAAAATGTGGCTGGTGTGTTTATTCTGAAGGAACGCTTTTAGATAAAAACAAGAGACAAAAACTTGTTATATTTCGTAATTGATTTCAGGTGACTTTCAGACGAAATTTTCATGTAGATTTATTAACACTTTTACCCTCTTGAATTCCACCTTTTAAGTCTATAAATAATGTTACTCACTCACACTTGATATTAAAATCTTATCAGGGATTGTCTAGCTAAGAGATCATTTTTTTGCTATTCGTGTTTTTCTGGGGAAAAGACGTAATTTTTCGTGGAAAATTCACTGAACTCTGATCTAGGAATTCACAAAGTGAGTCATTTTGAATGGTGCAAACAAAAAAGCCATATTTAAGGCCTTCTAAAGGCCTTACAA
>CAKKOB020001734.1:0-11065 GCA_918844115.2 Phlebotomus perniciosus
AAGGAAACTTAGAGCTTTCTAAAGCTTCCTAAGGAAACTTAGAGCTTTCTAAAGCTTCCTTAGAAAGCTTCCTAGAGCTTTCTAAGGAAGCTTTGTAGAGCTTTCCAAAGCTTCTTAGAGCTTTCTAAGGAAACTCCTTAGAGCTTTTTAAAGCTTCCTAGAGCTTTCTAAAGTTTCCTAAGGAAGCTTTCTAAGAAAGCTTCTTAGAGCTTTCTATAAAAAAACCTTTCTAAGAAAGCTTTCATAGAAAACTTTCTAAAAAAAAAGCTTTTTTTAAAGAAGGCTTTAAGGAAATATGTTAAAGCTTTTGAGACTTCTCAAAAACTTACCGATAGCTTCAAAAATTTCCGAAGTGTTTTACAAGGAATTTTTAGAAAAGTCTTTCAACTGATCAATCTTATATTTTCACAAAGTTTCGAAGTTTCCAAAGCTTCTATTCTTCATGGTTTCTAACTGTTCCTTTACGCTTGAAGATCAGTTGATTCTCTGATACATGTGATCCCCACCGTGTGGCGCTGATAGTCATGTCAGTTTTTTGTCTTCTTTTTTTTTTGAAATGGTTTCGCGCCACTCAGAAATGTGTCAATCACCCATGACGGATGCCGTGGCTCTGCCCGAAGCGCCCCCACAACGCATCATCACGCCACGCAGTGACAGTCCGGCCCGTGACGAGGCCCCCAAGGAGATGACACCCGTGGCCACGCCCACAGATCCCCCAGCAGATGACAGCGAACCCCCGCGCGATGACACCACCAAGGCGCCCGACGTCAAACCCGAAGACGACACGACGAAGCGCGAACAGGCAGTGAGGAAGGTGTCACGCTTCCAGGTGAGCGATTCCGCCCTCAAGTCATTTGCATTTCCAACTGATTGTGAGGGATTCCTTTTTCGCGCGAGAGCAGGTGTCGACGGTGAAGGAGGTGAAATTCACGGCGGAAGAGGCGGAGCCGATGAGACAGCAACAGGTGTGTAATCACACGGTGGGCGTGGTCAACGGTTGCCCCATTCCCATTGTTAATCTGGCGCCGGCTATGGTGGCGCCACCTGAGGAGCCCTTCACAGGCGACACGGTGAGTCTCAATTTTGGGAAAATGTCCAGGAAACGCCGCTAAGATGCGACTTAACGGCTTCAATTTCATTTTAGAGCAAATTAATTTGGGTTAAAAATCGATTAGGGTGGAGGCATGACTCAAGGAACTTCTTGACTTGGGGAACGGTTCAAATAAAAGTCCTAATTCTGAAGTTTATTCATTCATTTTTAATGAATTAATTATTATTAATTTTTAATGAATGAATAAAGCGCTTTGAATAATAAAGAGATTAGGTTCTTCAAAAATCAAAAAACCCCAGAATTAGGACTTTTATTTGAACCGTTCCCCAAGTCAAGACGTTCCTTGAGTCATGCCTCCACCCTACATAAGTATAAAATTATTGTAACATTGCCTGGATATGAGCTATGCAGTCTCACAAGCGTGATCCAGGACCTTAATTACAGAGATATCTATTGCTTTCAATAAGCTTTTTTTTTGGAAATATCATGAAAAATACAAATTTCGATTCATAATTCGACTGCCCAAAACTGAACAATAATAAGAGATTCTTTAAGAATTAAAATAGTTCAGTTTAAGATCGTCGAATTAAGCAAATATGCAGAAAACATTGCAACACCGTAAATATTTTATATAAGATTGCATCTGGAAGATATTTTACTTTATATTTTCTCTTATTAAAAGTAAAGTTATTACAAATACAGGGTTGTAATAAATTAAAATTTATTTTATAGGTTTAATAAATTTGCATAAATTTTGCATAGCGCATGGAAATATTCGAGAACATTGAATAGTAAAATTATGACAGAGCACATCCATGCGAGAGTATATCTATTGACTCACACCAAGTTGTCGTAAATAATTGTTTAAAAATCGTAACCATTTACCAAGCGATGTGATGACCAGGCATGAACTCGGACTGAGAATGTGGTCTGCATATGATCTCGAGAATAGGAAATATCAATAAGAGCCAAATGGTGCTGAGATAAGATTACATACCGAGTCAATTGGCGCCGCAAATTGATAAATACGTCCCTGACGATGGCACTTTATTTGCTGTGGCTGGTTGCAGAGTGTTCGGGCTTTAACATGCTGGCATACAAATAAAATACACACAATTCGCGATTGTGTCGCGCCAATTGCTGCAATTCTGTCGTCGTCTGGACGGGGTGGCGTCAATTTCGTTATTTTACACATTTTTATTACCCTCAATGATGTCATCGTGTGGTAACATAACATAAAAAACGACTACCGTCGAGATGCACCAAATGGGACAGCCTATTGACAATACCGAGAGTATATGCTAATCAATCTCGTTAGAGTTCATAAAAAAAAAATGAATTAAAGAATAATCTTCTCCTTTTCGTGTTGGAAAGGAAGCCATAAGTAAAAACTCGTGCATCGTGAATAAAGGCCGCATCGGTTATGCGTTTTGAGTGTTATTTTCTTTCTTTGCCCCCCTATTTAAATGTTGGGCAAATGTGCAAACAAAATCTTCCTCTATACCTCTTTAAATATTGAAGAAAGTAGTTAGCATTGTGTTACCATTTCGAAATTTGAAACTACATATATGTATGAGATGGAGACACACAGACCAGAAATTCCGATAATTTGATGGCAATATGAGAGTCACGAATGGAAGAAGTCACTTGCAATGAAGGATAACAATAAGAAAGCACAAAGTGGAATTTATGCTTCTGTTACATTAAATAAAAACCGTTTCGTGGCCTTTTCTGGGTGCGATTCTCACACCATATCCCATTCACAACAACTGGAGAGTGTCTTCCCCATTCATGGATGTCAGTAAACTCGCCATATATAATGGATTTCCGAGTCTCATGATGCTGTAAAGAATCGCCACCTAAAGTAAATATTACTTCCATTTTCAACTTGATACCGGCAACCGGAGAGTTGAATTGCAACCTAAAACGGAACTTCCACTCTCCGGCAAATTGTCTTCGAGAACCACTCACGCGACTTCCTATCCAGTTACAAAATAATGTCTCTCGTATGGCTTATAGGACTTCTTTTATGCAATGTATGTGGTCGTGACAGAGTGAGATGGCGTCAAACCTCCCTGAAGAAATCTCCACGTTTTGTCGTCAATTTTTCAATTTTCACTATTTTATCTCATGGCGTGATATCTTACTTAGTTGAGTCTCACATTCTCAAAGAGTATATTTCTTAATTATAGAAAGATTCTTTTAGAAATTGGATCTCCGATGTAGGTAAATATTCTTAGATCGTGCTTAGTCAGTTAATCACTTAAAATTTTATATGTACATACTGTACATACAAGAATAATTGTGCACGTATCATTTGGTGATAGTTGGGGAGTAAAACTCCGTTGGTAGAATTTCTATATTTACAAATTCTTTGGTTTGTGTGGTTTTCTTTGAAAAATGTGGCGCCCGATGAATGACTCAAAGGCAATTCCCAATTCAAGCGACGAAGACTCATAGGAGTGACAGATTTAGAAACGAAAATGAGCGATAAATGTTTAAATTTTAAATTTATTTTCCTCCCCTTGTGCCGTCCGTCTTCAATTATAACGAGTTATTTTCGATTCAAGAGAAATAACTGATGCTATTGTATCCAAAGAAAATATTTTAACTGCATGTAATCGCATGAGAGATTATAAATGATTTACTAAATAACTCAAAAAGAGTGACAATATTAAATCAACAAGTTATCTCGTATTTATGATTATTGGTTTATTTCCTTCTGGCGAATCCAAAGACCAAAAACTCTCTTCAAATGGAATGCAATTAAAATTCTTTTTATTATTTCTGCCTTTGTATCTCGACGGAGGATGTTCAAGTCTCTCGATGCCTATATGCAAAAGATAACAGCCAGAACTACAAAAAAAACAAAAAAAATTGTTGTGAAGTACGATAAAAATAATTGTCACATTTATATAAAGTAGTAAACTATACAAAAAAAAAGAATATTTGGGGGATACCTAAAGCCATGATGAAGACGCAGAAAAAAGATGGTTTTAATGAGTAAAAAAGACTTTTGTAAGCCCATAAGAGATAATTATCGAAAAGCTTCGTGCTCTGTAATCTGCATTTATGCCGCGTTATTCATCTTTGTAATGTTCTTTCTCTCTACTACTTTTTGCCTGGGTATTCGCCGGGACCCCTCTCTTTCTCTCCTCTTGCTCGTGATCTCTTCGCATATGCCTTGTAAATAACCATCATCATTATATTCATTAAAAACAACAACACAATTCCTCGCGATGTCTTTCTCCACTTGTGGATTTCGCCTTGGCTTCAGCACTTGTACCTCGCAAAGTGAATTTCTTAAACTGAAAAATGTTCTTTGAGAGTTTTATTTTTCATTTTCTTCTTTCACGTTAAAGTCAAAAGTTTTCTGCGACAAGTCGCACTCGTATCGCAAGCCCATTGCAATGGTAATTGTGGCGTATGATACAATTCATACTATATAGGTAGGTAGGTAGGTTACATGCATTTCTGAATGCCATACCCAAGCAGGAGGGAAGACTAAAAAGAAAAAGAAGGGACAAGTATTTTGCGTTTTTCATGAAGTTGCTGTTTAGTCGTTTTTCTTGGACTTGTTGGGCTTGTTTCAATTTAAATTTATTACCAAGCATTAGTATTAAAATTAATATATGTAGTCTAAAGTGAAATATCAACCCAAAGAGAAGAATTTAATAGCACTCTGGCGAGAGAAGGAGAGGGAAAAAATGTATTCATTAAAAATATGAAAATTTATTATACAAGTTCAACGCTGCAGGTTACTTTTTGTCTTCTCGTCAGCATTAACAAAAATATTTTATTTGCTTAAGCGTCCTAATATAAGAAAAAAGAATTTCCAGATGAAAGCATAAAGAGAAGAGTCGCTCATTATAAAAAAGTATTTCAGCAATATATAATAATAAAATATCGTTTTTTATATACTTCGGACTACATAATGAGTTGATGTAGATATTAGTTTGCAAGTTTTCCTTTAAGAAATTATCAGATAATCTTACTTTTTTTTTACTTGGTTATGATTTCTTGTTGCCTTCGCGACGAAAATAGTTTAGATTTTTTATCAAAAGAAATTTTAAATTTTATTCTTCTTATGTTATCCAGATGAGCAATGTTGTCATTTAACGCAATTTTATTTTATTGTTGTCCGTCTTCTACCCACTCTTCTTCATTGTCTTCATTTTCCTTTGGTTTATCTTCCTCGTGTTCCTCGTTGCCGTATAAGAGACTATCCTTATACTCATGCAAAGAAACCTAATATGAAATTTTCACAGAGGCACCATTTTTGTAATGGGACCATAAAAAAATATGCATGCATTTTATATATTTACATAAGACATGGACCTTTTCTGTTCTCTTTATCCTTCCACCTCTATTCAACTGCGGTGCAGCTATCAAAAAACATGAGATACTGAGCAGATTACCGACAATTATTGAATGCTGAGAGGGAATTGCAAGAAATAAGAAAATATATTTCTCAAAAATAAAGAATAAACAAATCTTTGCAAAATATCCTAAAGTCCAAAAGACAAGTTGGAAAAAATGGGGGAAAATGTTTATGGATAAGACATTCACGAATAGGTAAAGCAGCAGGTTCTTTTGCGCCACTAATTTTTTTTGTTGTTTTTCTCTTCTACATAATAAATTTAGCGTTGGAGTTTACATACATATTGAAAAATCCCCGTGAGATCAGAGAATTTTCACACAAACATTTAAACATACTAATTATAACGATATCCTCTGGCTATTAACTCGTGGAAAACACCGTGTAATTTCTCCCCAATCGGAATTATTGTATAAACAAATCGTCTTTGAGGTGAAGATGAAGACTCCAAAAAAATCTTCCTTGACTTTGTTATTCACGAGACTTGCACGTTTAAGCGCCGTTGTAGTACAGAGATGTCTCATTCGAAACACCCAGCTCAAAATTTAGTAGAACAACATCTAATTCCTTATAACTCTTTGGGGCATCTATTATAAACTCCAGTTGATTTTATTACCATCTAAACTGCGCATATATATACAAGTGCAATAGCAACCAAAATTATACAAAAAAATATAAGTTCTACAAATGAAAAATTCTGGAGGAAAAATGTTGTGAGATAAAAGTCTCGCTATTCTTTAATGTGTTGTATATATTATAAACAGACAAATCCCAAGGAAGGTAAAGGGATGAGAAGACTCATAACTTCATGGTCGAGAAGAAGAAAAAAAATGTAGTGTAATCTCTGAAATAAAATACTTGAGTATAAAACACACAAAGTTACGCTTGTGTATACAGAAAGATAAAAATTTTTCTGATAGAATATTTCGTGGCTCTATATATTTAGGAGAAAGAGATAAAACATTTGAGGTAGAAATGAGAGAGAAAATGAAAATTTGTGTATTGATGTGGTGGAAACAAACAAATCTCTGACAAATTATATGATCACAAGCTGTTTACATGTTAATACACACATGAAAATCCTATTTGAAAATGCTACCGTAACGTCCCTCTCTTTCAACTTCTTAAATAGAAAATACACAGGAAAAATAGAGTGAGAAGCTGAAGAAAGAATAGTTTGTTTACAATAAAAATCCGTACAACGTTTGGAAGGAGAAGACGCGATGGAACAAAGGTATAAAGATATGCAATGGGCTTCTGGTTGTTGTTTTTGTAGTTTGGAAAAGTAATATCATTAAATCCGCATTAAATAAATATTCAATCCCACTAGGAGTGAATATGAATTTATACCTAATGTGAAATTCAATTGTTGATTTTGCAAATTACTGGCGCCACCATCAGACGATTTCTTTTCTGTTGTTCTTCCTGTACGCACCCTTGAGTTATTTCAGTTATAACATTGCTACTACCTAGTGATGATGAAACGATTTGAATTGCTCAATTAAGAACATAATTTCGTTATTTATTACTCTCAAGCCACTTTTACCGTCAATCAACTTAATCGAAGAACAATATGAAGAGTCGACGTGGCCTAAAGAAAATAGGGTAATTGATGATAAAACATATTTTTATTTTCCCTGAATTGATCACTAGGCAAATGTAGCCGCTAAAGCATATCCAATGGCATTTCTCAGAACATCCATTTTTGACCAATTTTCAAACATGACTGGGGCTTTTTATCGTTTGATTTCCGGCGCGAGAGAGAAAATTACACCAAATTATAAGTCTAGAATCGCATTATGAAAGAATGCATGAAAATGGGATGATAAATAGTTATAGAAAAATCTACAGAGAAATTATAAAAATTAATGATATTCTGAGTGGCGCGCGGTCTTTGTTGAGCTTCACCCAAACAACGATCTAATTTTGTGAGAGTCTTTTTTTTTTCAGATAAACTCACCTATACGGTTCTATTTGGTGTTGTTGCTTTAAGATTTAAGTTTACATTATATTGAAGTGTTTCAGGTTTCAGAGCTTGCGCGCGAAAAAAATGATATCATGACTCTATTTTTGTATCTATAAAACATGATACAGCGATAAGCCCTGGAATTTTATCAAAAATACAATCACCCTTCTCAGAATCCAATTTGGTTACCAACCACGAGCGTCATAATGAATTTTCCTATTTTATCTAAATTATTATATAAATATAATTCAAAAGGTATAAGCGCAACAAAGCTTATAGAATATTAGAGGATTTGTAAGGGGCCAACCGTCAAAATTGGTGTGTAATCATTGATAACTTTTTTCTTCTTCTCTACAATAGTGTTTGTGAAAGAAGAAAAAAGTCGTTGAACATGCTTATCAGAGGTGAAAAAAATACAGTAGCTAATTGATGTGTCTTGTAGCATCTCCGGCGATAATCACGACACAGCAAATGTATGTATGTGAACGCTAACGACTGATAATCTTCTTGATCGATCGACAGCTTATGGTGCACTGCAAGTTTTCCTAATAGATGTAAAAGACTTTTCCGAACCAATTAAATGTATGTTGAAATACATAGATTCCGCAGCTCAAGAATTTCCAAATCATGCAATTATACCCATAGTGACTTGTCATCACAAATTATTTAATTGAGTGAAATTATTTCTCTCATCAATATTTATTAGGGGCACGTTATATACCCACCTGATGATGATGAGTGGGATGAGTATGCGCATCATGACAGGAAATTAATAACATGCCTTTCGAGCTTTTTTTTTCTTCCCTATTGGCGGCTCGAGTATTTAAAGAAGATGCATAGGATTGTTGGTATGGCATTTCTATATAGTACGGCAACAACTAAACAATCATGAAGTGGATACTCATTGAATGTCTTGTAATATTTACACTTGTGTCAAAAATTGCCAGAAGTCAAGAAGAACCATTTGTGAGTTTACACTGAAATTTTCCGACCACCACCACAAACATTTCAAATTGGATGTTTTTTTTCCTTAACTTCTTCTTTCTAGAGGATAAATATAACCAACTTCCAAAACTGTGATGATGTGAATTTAGACGATGTTGGTGTTTATCTTACGAGTGTCTCCTATGAATGTGATTCACTTGGGATGTGTAACACAGTTCATGGGAAATATACAGTGAAATTTGTGGATACGACAAAAAGAGAGCTCATTATCACAATGTATCAATGTAAAACGGACACCATCGGTCAATGCAATGATAATCCTGTTGAATATCATACGATCTTGCATTGCACCAAATTTATCGATGATGATTCTGGACCATGGCATATGCTGTCCAATGCAATGTCCGGTTCCCGTTGTGGAGATGAAGTGGGTGATTTTGAGCTAATTAGCTCCAGATTACGCTATGATTATTTGGTCAACAATTACAAAACCTATTTGGTATTAGATGATAATATGCGTAAATATCGATCTAAATTGCTCTTTCACACCGAAGGAAAGAAATCAACGAGAGCATGTGTATCCATTGACTTTACCATCTTCCCAAAGTAATGCCACATCAATAATGTGTAAAACATCAATATGAAAAATAAAGAAAATCTTAATAATAAAATTATTTTTAAATAATAATTTAGGAAAGACTACTGAATCATCAGAAAACTCTTGCTCTGTCGATAGTATAATTATTTCTTTTATTTTTCTTGGGGTTTCTTTCGTACTGACGAAGACATGTGCCACCTGCAGCTCGCTACTCATGAAAAATATTTCACCTTGCTGTTGTGTTGTGGATGGCATTTGACTGAATCTCATCTCCTTTCGCTTATTGTGAAATTTTTCGTCTTTGCTCTTTTCACGAGACATCAGCTATATATACAGTAACCAACATTAAATCAATGACTTCCTTTTATGTTGTTAGAAATATTTACCGAAACATATCACATAAAAAATTTAATGAGAATCCAACGTCAATCATATATAGCAAATAAAAAATAAATAATCCACTTTTTATCTGTTATTTGTCCCTAAATTATAATGCGGCAGTGTTATGCTATTGACTGTAGACTTTTGTAACTCTTTATATTAGAATGTGTGTGACTATTTTCTTTATAACCATACAACTTTGAAGTATTAGACACAAAGAGCACCTCTCACTTTGCGGCTCTTTTAAATTTTAAACACGCCAGTTTATGCTATTGGAGGAGAGCTAACTTAAAAACTAGTTAATAGCACTAAAAATGCTACAAAGTCATAAAAACTCATGAAGCAATAATATATGAGGAGAAAGACAGAGAAGGAGATAAGACTTGGGTTGAGGAACATGGTGAGCACCTTGATTCAACAAGTCATTGTGCAATAATTAAAAAAAGAAGAGAAAATGGGGTCTTGCAAAACTCATTGGTGCATTTCGCCCTGGAGCCAAAAGATTGCGATCATGAGGATCATGAGAATTGAAGCGCCTTATAAAGCAAGAAAAAAAAACAAGAAAAATGCAACATCTCTCCCTCATCTAATAGGGTTCAGTAACAGTTTGATAAAGAAGTTTGATTGTTTCGTCACCGGCATAAAATTGTGAATCAACTAAATGGAATTTCTCACGTGATAAGACAAGGTCTCGACTTGCGAATTTACACTGTTTTGTGATTATCTCTGACGAAATTCTTTGTGAATTCACTTATCATTTTTTTTGTCCTAATACCATAAGAAGATTTCGGAATCTTTATACTTTTTTATTGTATAAGTAATTTCAATTATGTTCTTTCAGATGATATTCGATGCTACTGCAACCTGCCCATTTGTATTACTACAAGTTACATGTGCAGAACAGCCGCCAATGGTGGCTGCTTCAGTGAAGTCAGAGAGTCAGCCGAT
This sequence comes from Phlebotomus perniciosus, assembly GCA_918844115.2. NCBI lineage: Eukaryota > Metazoa > Arthropoda > Insecta > Diptera > Psychodidae > Phlebotomus > Phlebotomus perniciosus. Next base: position 10,268 of record CAKKOB020001734.1, read on the forward strand.
GACGATGACCTACCAGCTCGACACGGTTGCATGGAGCTGTTGCTGGGAGACAAGTGAGTTAACAATAGTGGCCACAGTGACCAGAATTCAAGCATTCAGTACAAGAGTTTTGCGAGTTTCCCTATTTTTGAGTTTTCAATCGGCTCAAAGTTACTTTTGATTTTTGAACAGCTCGAAGGACCAATGATTTCACATTTCTTCCCATTTACACAACTAAACATGACTGTCAAAAATCAATTTCGAATTAGCGCCACTGGCGGAGATTACGTGAATTATCATCGAATATCGAATTGATTTCCGAATAATGCTTCTCTCTACTGAATGCTCGAATGATGACCATATTAGTTAAATTTAAAATTTCTTCATTTCTTCAAAACTCATTCATTGTCCAAGATCTTGATTTCATTTCAACAAGAATAAAATAGACATAATAAAGTAGATAAAAGATATCGATGCGTTGAAAGTCAAGTTATTGTAACGGTGGCGCCGCTCCAACACAAAATGTACACAATATTATAGATTTGTATAAAGAAAACGAGCAGCACACGCTCGAATCAGAATCTTTTTTGATAATTTATATTTTCATCATCCTCCTTTTCGATCCCCTCTCGTGGATCTGTTGACATTGACTGAGGTGCGGGTTTAAAACACAGTGGAGTAGGGTGGAGGCATGACTCAAGGAACGTCTTGACTTGGGGAACGGTTCAAATAAAAGTCTTAATTCTGGGGTTTTTTGATTTTTGAAGAACCTAATCTCTTTATTATTCAAAGCGCTAAGATGTCATTAAAAATGAATGA
>CAKKOB020001735.1:2682-17900 GCA_918844115.2 Phlebotomus perniciosus
ATAGGAAATTCAGGGAATTTTCTATAGGAAATTCAGGGAATTTTCTATAGGAAATTCAGGGAATTTTCTATAGGAAATTCAGGGAATTTTCTATAGGAAATTCAGGGAATTTTCTATAGGAAATTCAGGGTATTTTCTATAGGAAATTCAGGGAATTTTCTATAGGAAATTGAGGAAAATTTTCCATAGGAAATTGAGTGAAACTATCCGTAGAAAATTTAGGGACACTTTCCATAGGAAATTGACGGAAATTTTCTATTATTAGGAGTAGATTTCCAATTATGTTTAATCTCCACAAAATATTAATAAAAATTCCCTAAAAAACTACTTTTAAAAAGAATAAAAACAAGTTAATTTCCTACCTTTATTTGCAAGTTGTTTAAATATATACGAAACTATGTGATCCAATGTGGAGCAGCATCCTGTGCAAACCATTGTATCTGCGTAAGAAAAACAACAAACAAATAATAAATCCCCGGAGAAAATGAAGCTCTCCCTGAATAAAACACATCAGTGATTGATAAAAGAAAGAAAGAAAGAAAAAAATAGAAAGAAAACATAACAATGAAAAGCACAGAAGGAATTTTAGCATTTCTCCCCTTCAAGCCATCGTCTATCAGGTGGAGATGCAATAGAAAGCAAACGGAAAGGATGAAATAGGAGAAACACAGGAGGAGGAAAATTAACGTGGGAAAAAATGTGAATGAAGGAAAACAGAAAAAAAACAACATAAGCTCAATTAAAAGAACTGCAAGTCAGTGCAACCCTCGAAGCGGAAAGTTTTCTTCTTTTCTTTGTCAAATTATTTTTGTATAAAATAAATTATAGTGCATCTCCCAGTTGGCATTTTGGGATCGTCAAACATTATTCAAATGCACATTTAACGAGGATATATATTACTTATTGAGAAGGTCATTTTTTTAACATGCACAGAGATTCCTTTTCAATTATTGTGACTTTGCTTTCACTGAAAGAAATTCTTGATAAATGACTTAGTTGACTTAACCAATTATTTGTAGATTTTTGGGTATGTTTTGTAAATTTAACTGAAGTATCAACAAAACATTTGTTATTCTAAGCTTTTTACTAAAAAACTTTGTTGAAATCAATCAATCTTTTGAAAAATTGGTAGATTTTTTGTAAATCTACTATCATTTTGTAGAAGTAAAACGAAATTTGTGACAATTCTACTAAACATTTGTCAACACTGTCTAGAGACCGTCAATAAAAAAAATCCCAAAAATTCAACGGAACAATTGTTAAATTGACTAAACTCAACTTGATTTTTTACTTTATCAACTAAATCCAGCAAAATCTCAATTATTTCAAAGACCAAATTAATAAAAAACAAAGAGGATCAACAGATAAAATACGAATTCGGGGGGATAAAACTATATAAATGAGAACAAATAAGTAGCATTTTGTCGTTGGTGCTTCGGGTTTTGCCATCTGACCTGTAAAATTAGAGGGAAATTTCATCGAACCTAGTGCCTTGAGCCCTTCAGCTATACTCTCGAGAATGTAGAGGAACACCCGTGGCTCCAGAGTGGCCAGGAAAGTTATGTGATCCTGAGCCAAGCACTCCAGCAGAACGTAGTACGACTGACTCAATTTTGGATATTCCTACAAAACAAAAAGAGAAAATAATTAATTTTTGCCCTTCAAAATTAATCAAAATCTTCTCACCAAGAGATGATTATGAGGTATCGAGAGGATCATTTCGACTGTTGTATTGAGAACATTGTCCAGTGTATCATCGCCGTAGAGCTTGAAGATTCCAAAATTGACGTAATTCCCACAGAGAATTGACTTAAGCATGAGAAAGCAGACAGACATTCCCTTGAGACGCATCTGATACTCCTGATTCTTATGCACTTCCAGAGTCAACACGCGACTCCCTGCAAAGATGAATCCGCGTCCCCAAAAATTCAAATGAATTCAAATTTTGACAATCGGGACTTAACTAAAGTCACTCACCATACGTGCAGATGACCTTTGATGCTTCCCTGAACAGCAGAACACCATTTGGACTAGAAACATCAAAATGCAGCCGTTGCGAGCGATTATGCACGAATTCGGCGAAGAGCTTGAGGATGGGCGTCGTGACGGTGGGATCGTGGCCCCACAGCTCGATGGCGCGTATCAGTATGGGCGTATAATCAGGGTAGATCCATTCGAAGAACATCATATAGGCTGATTTTGTACCAAGAACACACGCCAGTCCTCTCAGATCACGCGACAGTCCAATCAGTGCCTTCTTCGCCTCATCCGTGGGATAACCATTGTTCACGTCCATCAACATGGCGCCGATGGACTCAAACTGATTCGTCATTGGCAGCATAAATGTGTAAAAGCGCTCTTCATCGTCGCCAAAGTCCACCATCAAGAGGCGACCGAGTGACGAGTAAAACATGCTCCTCATTCTCATCTCAGACACATCACAATTTGTGCCAAGGAATTGGAAGTGTTCACTCTGCAAGGCAATGATTTTTGTTAATTAATTAACCCTCTGAGGACGCAAGGAACCATTTATGGAGTAATTGAATTTGGAGTTTTGGATTGGATAGGATCTTCAATCTGAATCTAGTAAATCGCTTTTACATTAAAAACATTCCTGAGCTTTTTTCTTGAAAATGAAAGAAAAACTAAAGACATTCTAAAGGATTAATATTTACCATTACGTGTTTAAAAGTATAATAACACTCAATCAAAACTCGCCCCAGTCTTCTCTAAACTAATTTGATTACTTATAGCAAGAAATGCCCTCAATAATACAGCTAAAGTCACTTAAGTTGTTCACAAAGAAAAAATATCTCCTCGAACTTTACTCATTAAATAACGTTTGACTAAATTATCTACGAAAATAAACAAAGTTTTTTCATTTCTGTCCAGTTCTAATTGGTTTTCATTTTCTCGTGAATTTTCTGTTTCAATTGTCAATTTAAAATTAATCGAAACCTATGCTAAAGAAGGTTTGTGTCTCCACCTTGAATAGGCCTATTTACACCAGTCAATAGGCCTTTTGACGGATCGATTTATGGACGAAAATCATTCTTATTTTCGCTCCACATCGGTCGACATTAAATTACTGCAATAACTTACTAAATAGTCAGCTAAAGTTGTCTGAGAAAACGAAAGTAACCGAAACTCAACCAGAGCAGAGTTTGTGTCTCGGCTAATGCCAGATCTCATCTAGAATACATTGGGGATTGTGTCTCCACTATGAAAAGGCCTGTTTATACGAGTTAAGAGCCCTTTTCATCTAGTAAATTTATGAAAAGATAATTTGTTTGATCATTCTTTGTTTTTTTTCAGCAAGTTTACAGTTTTTCAGATAAAAAAGGAGCCAAAAATATGAAGAAACATTTCCTTTTATAAATCAGCACGTGAAAAAAAGGCCTATTGACTCGTCTAAACACGAAAAAGATGTAATTATTTTATGTTTTCAACTCCTTTTTGATCAAATTTGATCTATTATAAACAAAAAGAAGCTGATAACTAAAAAGAACGACTTCGTTTCATTAATCAGCTCGCTGAAAAGGCCTATTGACTTGTTTAAAAATCAAAATGAAAATAAATTATTCTTTTTTAGTTTTTTCTAGCCAATTTCAGTTTACTAACATAGAAAAGGAGTCAAAACAAAAAAAAAGAACCACTCGTCTAACTCTAAAAAGGCCTATTCCTAGCGAAGACACAAACCCTCTTTCGGCCAACTTCTTAAATATCCGTTTAAAAAGATAATTTTTTCTTTCTGACTCACCGTGTGGTTGTTGAGCATAAACTGAATCTCATCCAATTTCACCAGCTTCCTCACGCAACTGTAGCTGGAGGAGAGATCATTGAGTAGATTGAGTGTTTTCCGGATGATCTGTTCCGACTCTCCCCAATACTTGAGGTTCTTAATGATCTTCCTGTTGATGACACTCAGCAACATTGGTTCATCATTGAGTCCCAACACTTCGGACAGTCTCTTGTACACCTTATGCATCTGCTCACTGATGTAGGTCTTCCTCACCTGCTCCAGGAAGCTCATGATGGCCAACTCGAGTTTAACACAGCCCGCCTGAGGGAGTCGCGAGTCCGTGAGACTCATCAGTTGCAACACACGAAAGATCAACTCCCCATCCATCACGTCGTGTTCATCATTGACGGAGAAACTCACTCGGGCACCAATAACTGACCCGATAATATACACTAGCCACGTGAGTTGTCCCTCCTGGATTGTCACGTCAATCTTATTGGGCTCCGGGCAGGACAGGAGTTGCTGATAAGCGTTGGCGGTTTGATCGAATAGCTGGACGAGGAGGGCGCACGTTTTCTCATACTCACACCTCTCAATCACCGACAATTGCTCCAATTGTTGTTGCACCATTCCCTGATCATCCAGCAGATCCTCCTGACCAGTGCGTACAATCACCGCGACGGATTCCAATCGGGATGTGATGTATGCCTTTGTGATCTCTGGAGTGTAAGTGCCGAGCAGATGAGGTTCGGTGGACTTGACAAACGGCACGGAGGCCACCATCTTCTGCCACAGTGACAACAAATAGTGGACACTGTTGGGCGCAAACTGCCACATCTGCAGCGACTGAATGGTGAATTTGGCAATCAACTGTATCGCCTCCGGATAGCAATCAACAGTGACGAGTTCTCCCAGTTGATAATTGGACTTTAGGCGCGCAAGCAAGCGACAAAACTCATGATAATTGTCCGGATCATTGAACCCCTTGGAGTTCTCCAGGATATTCTTTACGCCTCGCACCAGGGCGGCCAGGAACTTGGCCCTCTCCGTGTTGCTGAAGAGCGACCGTCGCACAGATGTGATCTGCACGAGACAGGCGAGTGCCAGACTAGACAGGCTATTCGGTAGGATGTCGTAGAGGTCAAAGAAGAGATTAAGGGTGTTGAGATCCAGGAACACCGGCCTCCAGCTGGTGGGTATCTGAATGGTGGACAGCTCATCTGTCGACTCATCCGTGGATGTTCCGATGAAATCGAAGCTGAGGCAATTGCGTGCCAGTCTCAATACTTGCGTCATCAGCCCATTCTGGGCGTCATCCAGGAAATTCAAATTCTTATTATTCTCCCTCGCTGATCCCAAAAGTGAGCACGACAGGAGAAAGATGTCATACAATTGAGTATCACGGAAGCTGCAAGCGATCTTCCTGTGCTTCGTAAAAGTGAGATTTGCGTCCACCTCCACCATCGGATTCATCTCACTGGTGAGCTGTGATAGAATCTGAACGCCAATCATACAGTGCTCCACGGAGCCCTGCAGGAAGCTCCTCACATCCTCAACGATATTCCTGAACACCAAGTCCCCCTTGTACAGATCAAACCAACTGTATTTGGTGATCTTCGCCAGGAGCGTCACCAGCGCCTGTATCACGAAACTCTGCAGATTTGGTCGATTGAGAAAGTAATTGAGCACATAGTTCCGGATATCGATGCGCTGCAGCAGCGTGAGGCCCTGAATGTTGCGCGACACGAGTTTAGTCAGAGTCGTGGCGGCCAGGAGTTGTGAGTAGCCCGAATCGGCACGGTCCAGCAGCAGCTGACACTGTGTGAGGGCATCTGGGCTGTCCTGGAACGCCACGAGAGTTTTTTCTGCCTCGGCACGGCGTGCATGGTCTGTCGACTCATACATTTCCTTGCAGAGGAGTTCTAATTGATGGATCTCCTGCAACAAAGAATCACATCAGAGGTTAGTTTCCAGTACTTTTCCACTCCCTGAGATCCCCATGAGGTCTAGATTTCCCGGAAGGAACACCCCTGGCCACCCAGGGAGGAGGATTTGTGCGGAAAACAGCCCCCAAAATGGAGCCGGAAAAGAAGGGATACAAAGCAAAAATCTGTCAAAGCTTCTCCCATCCCAAATTGCGCCCCAAAAATCCCCGCCCCCAAACCCCCTACTCCCCCACACACCGGCATGTTGTGGCTCCCGGAGCCCCGCGGGGTGAAAAGCGCCAAAAAAGATTGCAGTGAGTAGCGCTAGGGAAAACAACAAACACGCACTTTGGAATTTTCACCCATTGCCCAGAGCGATTCCCCCCCAACATCGAGAAGAGAGTCGCATATTTACCATCTTTTCTGCCTCATTTACTGTCCACCGGTTGTCTTAAGAATGCTGCGAATGCGAGATGATTCGCCTCGGTTAAGCTCTCATGGAAAAACCTGCGAAAATTCGGATGTTATTTTTCCTTCTCTCGAGCCTGCTCCGATGTAGTCACAAGAAGACAAAATAAACCACACCGATTGCAGCGCTAGCTCCCACTCTAGCGGATTTCCCGCGGAAACACAGTGACAGCCTGCGAGTTTTTTTGTTTATACGTGGACGTGCCGATGGTGGTGCGTGATAAGAGTTTATTTGTCTGAGAAAACAGAGGAAAAGAGCCCCACAATGGAGCAGAAAAGCCCAGTGAGGAGGAGTGATGAGGTGCCTGGGAGATCCTACAAGCGCATCATAGCGATTTGTTTGATCTTTGTTGTGCTGTTCTTCACCCTGCCAACTCTGTGCGGAGCACATGGACACGATCACGGGGAGCACGAGGATCCCAGTTTTAAGTACTCCCGGCAGGCGAATGAGCCAGCCGACCAACATCACCATCATCACCATCACGACCACGACAGCCACCGTGGGAAGCCCCAAGCAGGTGGGTGGCACACATGGGAGGCTTCCGCTCCGGGAGGGTGTTTGAACAATTGGCTGTTGGTACACTGTTAGATTTGGGGGGAAATTCTTTTTGAAAATATAATTTTTGGAATTTTAGAGGTAAAAAACAGAATTTTTGGGGAAAAGTTGGTTAAAAATCTTTTAAAAAAAAGTAATTTCGGAAAAAGAGATGATTTTTCTAGCAGAAACTTCAGGAAATCTCAAGCAAAATCAAGAATTATAAATCGAAATTTTTATTGAGAACTCTAAAAACTCATAAAATCTCAAACTGATATTTAAAATTACCCTACGTGCTGGAATTTTATAACAATGGAGAATTGTTTATTTAATTTTACGTCGAATGGAGATAATTGAGTTTCAAGTTTCCAAGCTGTTTAGTAGACTTTCCGACTTGCTCTCGATACTTTCAGAATGGAATTGGCCTGCTGAATTTCTAGAAAAAAAATTACACAAATTTGAGGAACTTTCTAGCAAAAAATTCGTGAAATTTCTAGTAAAAAATTGATGTTATTTCCAGCCGAAAATTCGAAAATATTCTAGTAGAAATTCAATGAAGTTTCTAGTAGAAACTTGAAGAAGTTTCAGGCAGAAATTTGTGAAGTTTCAAGCTGAAAATTGATAAAATTTTTAGCGGAAAATAGAAAAGATTCTAGCAGAAACTTGAAGAAGTTTCTAGCAGAAACTTTAAGAAGTTTCTAACAGAAACTTTAAGAAGTTTCTAGCAGAAACTTGAAGCTCGAATTGAAACTCGACTGCAAGAAATTTGATGAAGTATCTATAAGAATCTTTGAGTTTTCTAGCAGATATTTGACGAAGTTTCTGCTAAAATATGTTGATCTTCTAGAAACTACAACAATCTAGCAGAAATTTACTTTTAATCGGTTTTTCTTTGCAAAATAAAACTTTCAAAAAATTATTTCACTTTCTACCAGAAACTAACTATAAAATTTCCTATTTCTTAGCAATATTTCCGGCCCATAAAGAAAATTATCTGAGATTTTCCGCCAATTCCGCGCAAAACAAAAGACTGTTTTCACGCCCATAAAAAAGTGTTTATCTAACTTTTTTCCACTCTGGCGCTTGATTTATCGTGAAAGTCTTATCAGACACGCTCAAACTTACTTGTTTTGTTTTTTTGGTCTGCTCTCTTTTCCAGGAAGTTCAATGGACGTGTGGATCCACTCGTTGTCCTCAACACTGTTGATCAGCGCCGCCCCCTTCCTCATCCTCTACTTCATTCCGCTGGACAACACAGAGGCCATGCAGCCGCGACTCAAGATGCTGCTGGCTTTCGCCTCGGGCGGCCTCCTGGGTGACGCCTTCCTGCATCTCATTCCTCACGCCACGATGGGTCACGAGGGTCACGATCATCACGATCATCACGGACACAGTCACGGCGGCGGCGGAGAGGCTCACAGTCACGATATGAGTGTTGGCTTGTGGGTTCTGGCGGGTATCATTGTGTTCCTGGCCGTTGAGAAGGCCGTGAGATTGTTGCGTGGCGGTCACGGACACAGTCACGGTGGTGACTCGCCGAAAGAGAAGGAGAAACTCACGAAGGAGAAGAAGGAGAAAGCCAAGGGTGGGAAGGCGGAGAAAGCTAAGAAGCCGGACATTCATATTGCCGGATATCTCAATTTAGCGGCTGACTTCACGCACAACTTCACTGATGGACTGGCTATTGGCGCCTCCTACTTGGCGGGCAGTGGAGTCGGTCTCGTGACCACCATCACAATCCTCCTGCACGAGGTGCCGCACGAGATTGGAGATTTCGCCATTCTCGTGAAGAGCGGCTGCTCCAAACGACGCGCCATGATGCTTCAGCTCGTCACGGCGTTGGGAGCCATCACGGGGAATGTCTTGGCTCTGCTGGGCAGTGGGAGTGGTGATGCAGCGGCATCCTGGGTGCTTCCCTTCACAGCCGGTGGATTCATCTACATCGCCACGGTGAGTGTTATCCCTGAGTTGCTGGAAGGCAGCACAAAACTGGGTCAGTCACTAAAGGAGATCTCAGCTCTGCTGGCAGGAGTTCTGCTTATGGTGCTAATAGCGAATTTTGAGTAAGAGATTCCAACGTCTAGAGCAGCAGCAATAAAGAGCCACTTACACGAATATCTCATCTAATTTTATTTCTCTCTCTCTCTCTCTCTCTCGTACAATGTTATCGTAAATTCTTAGACCCAAAAGAATAGAGAGAAAAATGGAGGGCAAAGAAAAAACATGATAAATGAGCATATGACGGATGGTTTGCATTCTTATGAGAAATTTTCCTTTTCACCCTCTCAAAAGGTTTAAAAACTATAAACAAATTCTATGGCATTTTCTTGTGGAATTTTGGGGAAATTTTTCATGAATCCTAATCTTAAAAACAAACAACGAGATCAATTCATCAGTTCACCTGAAAAACAAAAAGAGCAAAACATTAACAAGTCAATCCACAATAGACACGCAATAACGAGAAAGAGAGAAAAGTGTGTTATGATATTTTCTGGCAATTTGCCATACATAAGGAGACAAAGTACTTTTCTCTCTGCTCAAAACTCTGGCAAATATTTTCCTTCCTCGCCATGAGTGAAAATTTATATGCTCATTCTGCTCTCAAATGTGTCAACAACAACAATTCAAGCACTTTATGTTCTCTCCCGAACAATTTTGTCCATGAAGTAGAAATCAATAAGAAAGAAACAAAAAAATTGAGCTCTAACCCAGCCACTAACAATCCCCCCTCCGCCCCCCGCATTTTGAAAGCATAAACAGTTGGTATAATTTGTTGACAGACTTCCTGTGAAACATCATTTCAGCACCTGCTAGGGAGAATATGTTTAGTAAAGCCATTGCGAGAGAATCTCTGCTACAAAGAGTGAGTTTTTTATTATTAAATTGGGTCACGAGAAAGAAATTGATTTTTAATCACTTTAAAGGGGACATTGAGTGATCCAAAATGCGAGTTGATCAATAGATAGAAGATTAATTGGGAACTTATCAAAGGCTTTCTGTAATTAAATTATTAAATTCAGTAATGGTGCTGTCACACGGCAAAAGTACTTTTATCAGCTTCAAATATTATATTTGGACAAAATGTATTCTTAAATAAAGAACAAGCCGTAAGTTTTAAGTCAGCTTCAAACTTAAAGCCAGTTATAAGCTTTACCGAATTATGGGACGAGGAAAAATCCACGCAATAACTGGGCGAAAAAGTGTCTTCCTCTCATCTGATTTACATTGGGTAGAAAGGGATGAAAAACTGAGCGATTATTGCGTCCGGAGAACACAATAATTGCTCAATACATTTCTTTGTCTCTTTCTAACCAATGTATTATAAATCAGATGAGAGAAAGTTACTTTTTCGCCCAGTTATTGCGTCGATGCAATAATTTTTCGTCTAATAACTCTCTTAAACTTGAAATAAGCTTGAAACTTAGAGCCAGTCTTAAGTTTTAAACCAGCTTGTGGTTAAGACTGGCTTTAAACTTGAAGCGCTTGAATCAGACCTAGTGGCTTAGGCTTAAGACTGACTTAAAGCTGGCTTAAAGCCTTTGGAAATGTTACGAGAAACTTTAGGGGTTCAATGGGTCTCTCACTTTCAATTTTTTTTTATTTCAAAGTATAACATTTGAAAAATATTGTCTGAAAATTTCCAGTCGATCGAAGTATAAATGTAAAAGATAGAATCATATTTGTATCCCTTATTTGTAAGTATCTTAAAACACGATATTACAAAGTTTAATCGTGTTTTTCTCAAAACAGCATTTTTCAATGCGGTAGACAAGTTTTCTCGGAGTCTAATGAACAGATCTTTCTAAAATTTTAACCACTTGTTTTGAGAACTACATATTATCTCCCGTATGACCGAAGGATTTTCGATTTCTTCGATCAGGACTCTTTTTACAAAAGAAAACGTGGAAAATGAGTAAAATTCGTATTTTTGTACAAAAACCTTTGCCAAAAATCTAAATTTTATTTTTTTCAAAAATCCTTCGGTCATCCACTAACAGAATATATTTTGGTTTTTGATATCAGATGAGTCTACCAGAAGTTATCCTGTCTACCGCAAAGTCAGTTTTTTTGGACAGGGTTCCGAAAATCAGCTACCAACGGGCTAATTTTCAAAATTTTTTAAATTTTTTTTTTAATTTTGTTCAAATGTTACTCTTTCATATGACAAAAGTTGGAATTCTTCAAACATTTTCTACACAATAAATTATTAATAAGAAAAAAGGGCTTTTTTTTGCCTGAGAGGCCCATTGAACCCCTTAAGAAACCAAAGGAATGTTTCGCAAAACCTGAGACACTCAAGAAATGTTTCGTCTAAAGAAAGTATTTAAAACGCTTTTTTATTCTAATTTAAAATATAAAATAAAAAAATTGCAATCAAATTTTTGTCGAAAACAGCAGGTTTTCTGATAATCTGAGAATTTCTGGGTTAATCTGAGGAAATATTACAGACCTAAACAAAAATATTTCTAGCTTAAAATCCAAAAATTCCAACCCACCCCTTAAGGCTCTTTACACGTATGGGGTTTAGCCGAGAGATGGTTTAGCCAGTTTAGAGCCAAAGACAGGTCGTACGCACTATAAATGCGGCTTAGCATTTAGGAAACAGCAATTTTGATTATTGTCGTGCTGAAATTGTCATTAATTGAACTGTCGGCTTTAAACTGACTAAACCTTCTCTAGGTTAAACCCATGTGTGTAAAGAGCAAGACACCCTTGAGAGCAAAAGAGCAAATAAATTTTCACCCACAACCATCAAAACTTGGACACTTACATAAGGAGATTTTCACCTTTTCCTGGACCGGAAGGGATAGAAAACAGATTATTTGCTGCACAAGTTGAATTAGCCATCGGACAGAGCTGGAGTGACCCAACCGTACTTCTCGTGTGTCTTCACGAGACTCCTGAACGCCTCCTCGGCCGTCCTCCTGCAACACAGATTGAGAGCGAAAAAAAAGCGTCTTCTGTACTAAAAACAATTTCATGTCGAATTTTCGGTGAGCATTACTTGGTAAACTCCTTTGAGCTTTTTGATTTCCTCGAGATCCTTCCTTGTCCCTTCACCAAACTTGCCGCGAACTGCATCAGCACTGCCTCAACTGTGTAGGCGCTCGCCCAGCCGCGTGGTGTTAGCAACTCCATGCAGATGGCGCCACCCTCCATCACGAAGCCCTTCTCAATGCGCGGCTCCACCACCCGCATGAAGGGCGGTGCGAAGGGGAAGTTCTCGGGGAAGACAAGATGCAGTAGAATATGCGGCACTCCCAGCTCAGCCATATCCTCCGCCAGGGCGCTGTCCGGATCCACATGATGCAGTCTCACGTGCCACTCAAACAGGTTGTCATTCACGAGATCCACCGTGAAGATGGGCTCAGGCCGTGTGCTCTGCTTCTGGATCTCACGGTACTCCTTCATGAGGCGTCTCGCCCGGATTGTCGTGTCTATTGCTTTGGGGATCTGTACGGCACCTCCAGCTGGACTAGGAGACACGCCCCTGAGAGAGAGAGAGAATCCCAAAGTGTTTTAGGATTTAAAATCCAAAGAGAAAATTGGATCCTATTAGCTAGGGTCCGGGCAACAGATAGGGATTAAAGTTAAGTATTTCTGGAGAGCTCTTAATCTCAATTGCAACATGTTAAAATTTGAGACCAATCCATGTCATAGAAGCAGAGATATTTAAGAAATATTATTTTTGGGTTTTCAAAATGGCGGACCCATGACGTCATTATTCTCTTGCAAACAGTCAATATTATAATTTTTATCTAAAAGATAAATTATCTTTTTTTTAAGAGTTTTGTTTGAAGGGAAGTTTCAAGGAGCTTTAAAGGAAACATTGAGGAGCTTTGAAAGGAAACTTTGAGAGAATTTTGAAGGAAAGCTTCAAGGAGCTTTAAGAGAAGCTATGAAGAGCTTTGAAAGTGAGCTTAAAAATGTTTTAAAGGGAAGCTTAAAGGAGCTTTAAAAGTGAGTTTAACAGACTCCAAAGAAAGCTTAAGTGTTTTGAAGAGAAGCTTTGACAGTACGCTTAACAGAGTTTCAAAGGAAGCTTTGAAGAGCTTTATATGTGTTTCGAAGGGAAGCTTCAAGGAGCTTTAAAAAAAGCTTTGAAGAGCTTTAAAAGGAAGCATAAAAGTGTTTTGAAGGAAAGCTTACAAAAACCTTTAAGAGAAGCTTTGAAGAGCTTTAAAAGTAAGCCTAAAAGAATTTCAAAGGAGGCTTTGAAGAGCTTTAAAAGAAAGCTTAAAGGAGTTTTGAAGGGAAGCTTTATGAGAAGCTTTTAAGTACTTTTAAAGGAAGCTTAAAAGAGTTTCAAAGGAAGCTTTGAAGAGTTTTGAAAGAAAGTTAAACAAGCTCGAAAAAGGTTCTGAATCTTCTGAAAAACGCTTGTGAACTTTCAATTTTCAGTTGGATCTATTCACTTTTGTCTTACCGCTTCATTATTGATAAAAATCGCTTCACAAATAACGAAGAAAACAGTCTAAAATACTTTTTTTTTAACGATTGTAAAATCTTCTAACTTTTTTTTACAACTGAACAATTAAATTCGTCGACGCCTACATATTTCATTCTCATAAAATAACTTAACAATGAAAATTTAATTTCTTTTGAAAATCCTGGAAATTAGGGATCAAATCAATATCAAAATTGCTTAATTAATTACACCAAAAGCCTATATATTTGTCTCTTTCTAACCAACATGATTTCACGTATAGAAAGGAAATAGAAGATTACTTTCTTTTTCAGCTTCAACTTTAAAATTTGAATAGAGAACTCACTAAATGACCTATAATAGTTTTCCCCAAATTCAAAGCTGTTTTTACAGTCTTGATTGAAAATTCTTGAAATTCCAATGCTGAAAATTTCGGCGATTCATGGAATTTCCCAGAATATCTCAAATTTAATTCTCCTCTGACTTCATCAAGTTCCATTTCAGAACAGATAGTCAATATTCCAAATAGGATTGAATGCCAAAATCCCATCGCAAAGAGCACAACTCCACTCAACTTTTAAATTTATCCATCTCATGAGAATATTTCTGACAAATTCTGACACAAAATGTTGACTTTGAAGCTCTTGCATTATCCGCCCATCCCGCCAGTAAAGATGATTTGGAGAACTTGTGAAAAATATTTACACAAGAAGAAGAACATCTTAAGGATGGATTCTTTTCATGTATTTCGCTCTCGCGCGCCTTTAATTGGGGAATCTATTCAACACGCGTAGAAGATTTTCTTCTCTTGAGGATTTTCTGCTTCATCATGTTAGACTTTTTTCTTGTTTTCATCCCTCCCCCTTAAGCTCCAACCCAAAAAAGAAAAAAAACACCAAAGAATCATCAAATGGCGCCACCAAAAATAGACACACACACACAGAGACTTAAGTGATCGTCTCTCACTCACCCCCTCGCGCCCCCAGGGGGTTAATACAATCCCTCCCACCCCAATGGACCCAGTTTCCATTCCTGGAATTTAATAGTAAACAAAATATACTCTTGGTTTCGGTAAATAAATAAATCCTCATTCTTGAGACTCTCTCGTCTCTGTCTAAATAGACTTACTTAAGCGTGAAAAACTACGCTGAATTTTCCATTGCAGACGGTAATATTGTAAAAGCACAAAAGGGGCGCTCATTTGAAAACAAACAAGTCGCTCTTTCTCCCTCTCTCCATAATCCATTTCATCTATCCTTTACTCCTTTTGCAAATATTAATTGATGACAGAGCGGAGAGTCTATGGGGAAAATTCCCCGTCACGCCCTATGGAATAGTACTGCGGGAGACGCGTTCGAAGGTAAAAGGACTGCGTCATTGGGAGGCTGGGGCTCTCTCTTTCAACAGCCCAGAGAACTCCTTTGCTTTGGATGGCAAATATGACAAAGTGAGGGAAATTGAATGAGAAGATGTCTTAAATAAATTATAGAGATCGGGCCAAAAAGGATTCAAGGATTCAATCATCAAAACTCAAGTGGAAAAAGATTAAATTTTGAGATTTTCTATCTTAAGTTCATTGGCGATAAATATTAGATAAGGATTTGTGGGAAAATAATTGTCGACAAGAGGAAAATGCCAAATTTTCAGTTGTTGACAAAATTCTAGTTGAAATTTCGTTTAAAAATAGATTTTTAGCTCTCTTATTAGGAGGATTTTCAGATAAAATCCACTATCTACTGAAAAATCCGTTATATCTACTGAAATAATCAGTTTTACTTACTGAAATAATCAGTAGTTACCGAAAGATTCTGTATCTACTAAAATAATTCGTTTAACCTACTGAAACAATCCGCTTTACCTACTGAAATAATCCGTACCTAATGAAGTAATCCATTTTACCTACTGAGATAATCAGGAGTTACTGAAATAATCCGTTTTACCTACTGAAACAATCCGTTTTACCTACTGAGATAATCATTAGTTACTGAAGTAATCCGTATCTACTGAAACAATCCGTTTTACCTTCTGAGATAATCAGTAGTTACTGAAATAATCCGTTTTACCTAATGAGATAATCAAAAGTTACTGAAGTAATCCGTATCTACTGAAATAATCCGTTTT
>CAKKOB020001736.1:0-18725 GCA_918844115.2 Phlebotomus perniciosus
ATTTCTCTGCAGATCACATAACATTAATTTGCCGAATATCTGCAGATAAAATCTGTCGAAAAGTGGTCCCACGCTATAGCAAAAATCTGCCGATTTTCAGCAAATATTTGCCGAAAAATCTGCCGATCTTCGACAGACTTACCGATATTCTCGACAGATACCTTAAAGATATTTGCCGAGATTTTTCAAAGGGATTGTTCATTTGAAGTGGCCGAGAGATATCAAGAACAGGAAATCGCTGTCTTGGGGTTGACTCTCTCGTTGGGGGATTCACTGTAAATTCGTCGCTTTCCTTTTTATTACTGTCGATGGAGCCGCCTGGTGTGGGGGTGCAGTGGAGCCGCCTGGTGGGTGGCTTGAAACATCGCGTCAGCCTCCCGTAATGGCATATCTCATTATCCATTCGCTTGTATATTGAGTTGACGCTTTTGAGAGCATTTTGATTTCGTGTTGGAGACTTTTTTCACCCGCATTAAATTTTTATATATTGAATTCACGCCGGAAGAGGAAATCCTCTCCCAATTGGGGGAGGATTTCATCCTCGCTGACTTTTGCCAATTCTATCCGTATTATCCGAGCTGTGATTTCTGGTGGAAGTCAATTATGAATTGGAAAATATGAAGGGTATGGTTCGTGCTCTTCAACTGAAGCGACATTGCGAGAATCAACCAAAAATCCTGTGCGGTGTCCAAGGAGAGAAAAAAGAGTCTGATTGGATGGATTTTATTATTTCAAGCGCGACATGTCTTTTTTCTGAGCTGATGGCACAATCAAATCGGGAAAAAAATCAATATACATTTTTCTACGTGGCCGACGGCACTTATGACTTAATAAATTATTCAGCGGGTATAACACAAGTTTCAATTATAAATTTCTGTCAATTTTCTCAGTCCTTACGGGGAGAGTCAAGTCTCCTGGGAGTTATTGGAAAACAATCGCGAGTTTAGGGGTTGATTCCTTGTTAATAAAAGTTTAATTTTTCAGAATGTAAAATACTATTTCACTTCCATTGTTGCGATACGTGTTTTTCAAAAAACAGCCAGTGAGAAGCCCCTTGGCGGTACTGGCAGGGGATGAAGCCTGTCTCTTCAATCTCGTACATCATCCCCTGTGTATTGGAGTATTATTGAGAGTTTCACCTCATAAATATTGTTACAGTGCAATTTGGGCTTTTCTGTGGTGTTGAGAAAAATATTTTGGGTTCTCAAAAGTACACAAATGGTTTCTTATTTCAAAACGTGACAATATTTAAGTCAAAAACTCTGGTTTCTCCGTGACATTTCTCCTCCAAAGATTTATTGCTATGTGAGCCCTTCTCCTTATACTAAAAAAAAGACACTTTCGCAAATTTGCAGCCTCAAATCGATTCTTAACGCCAATTGAGAGGGATGAAAAATAATTAAATGGTTTATATAGAAGACCTTCCTAAAATGAAGTTATATCTCCTCCAGGAGGAGTCATCGATTTATCTCGTAATTTATCTGCTGTGACAGACTCTCGAAGATGTGCTCTAATAAGTGTAAATTTGAACAGAAATAGAATTATAAATTATCCCTCCATGGTGAAATGGCGTCAATGTGTTACGTTATATACCCCAAGATTGCTACTTGCGAGAAAAGGAGATGAATGGAAAAAAGAGCCACCCTTTTCCACGATCTCGACGTGAATGTAAATTAGGCTACCGAATAGGAAGTCTCACATGTAGTAATCCAAAAGGGTGAGATGGTGATAGGGAGAATGGGATTTTTACCACTTTCCACCCAGAGACGACCAACTTTTCTGCGCTGAAATGTGCATTTGGGGTGTTGCGTTGTGATGCAAATGAGCCAAATGAAAAGCCATATAGAGAGAGAGCATTTGCATTTCCAAGGGGTGGCTCAGAGGGGGTTTTCCTCCGCGCCGAGCAAATGTGAAATACTCAACCACGAATTGCCTGGAATATGCAGTGGAAAAGTTCAACGGAGAAAATGGTGGGGAACAAATGATTTTCGCAAGGTGATAGTTTTACCCAGAAAACTTTCTTTCTTGAAAGCCATATTTCAGCAGATTTGTAGCTTCCACATGACTTTTCTACTCCATTCACGACAGGATGAATATTTTCCTTATTTTTGATCAAACAAATCTTGGTGGGAAATTAAGAATCTCTAACACTTTTTTCTGAAAATATAAAATAATATTTTATCTTGAGATGGAGGTATATACAAAACCCGTTTCTCAATCTCGTCCAATTATCTTGTAGATGTAAATAAATTAAATTGTATTAAAAGTCTGTTCATGTGCAAGAAGTAAATTTATAGGCGCTTTACGATGTACAGATTCATGTTGAGAAGGTGTCCATTCATTGAATTAATGCGACGATATTGAAATATACAGTTTTCTCCCACGAATCGTGCAATTCTCATTTTATTCCTTTTTCCGCAAAATCCTCTGCATAAATTCATAAAGAGCATTTGGTGTATATAAGAAGAATATTTTGGAGAGTCTCTTTTATCAATTCAGCAGCAACATCATGTCACCAACCTACCCATCTTGTCCAATTGAATAGTGATGGCACCCAAGAAATGAACAGTGGTAAGAAAGAATACCTGGATCATGCTGATGGCGAGACAGTCATAAATAAAATCAGAGATTGTTTGCTCATTTAGCCATCCGCATTATAGCCAAGCTACAGGAAAGTCAGGCTAGGAACTTCTTTTTTTTTACCATCCACCTCTTGTGGCTGTCTCACTGTCATCTTCGTGGCCACGACAAAGGAAAGAGGTGTGACTCTTTGCAGTGGTTTACATAAATTTTAATTCAACTTAATGATTATCCCCGCCTGACAAAAGTGTCACGAAACCTAAAGAATTTTTCACAAACACTTTTTTGGACACCTTTTTTTACTTTGGGTCGAGAGTGACGAGTTTGCTTGCGGAAGTGTTGGAAAATTATATCCTTTTGATAGAAATTTATGCAGAAATCTGATATCATTCTCTATTCACAATCCTTTTGACTTTTCACAGTTTCGTTATGTATTATGATGAATGAGGATAGTATATAATGAATCAGACCTCCGGCGAAGGGATATAAAAAGTCCTTCCTGTCTTTATTGAATTATATAGCTACAAAGGGGGAGATATTATGGTCAGGAAGACGTAAACCACTTCCAGCACTTCCACATTTTGTTGAAAAGATCCCCAAAGCTTCAATTCGAAAGCTTTGAAGGGCTTCCATCCAATCAATTTTGTTTTAAATCTGCCTTAGCTTTTAAAGAAAGCTTTCTAGGAATGTTTTTTTTATAAAGCTTTATTTGGAAAGCTAAGAAATGATTCTAAAGGTTTTTAAAGCTCTCTGAGGGAGTTTTCTAAAAAATGCCTCCTTAGAAAGGCTTCTAAGCTTTCTGTGAAAGTTTTAAGACAATTGCAAAAAGGCTCTAGAATTTAAAAAGGCTTAGCGTGAACTTTGCAAATTCTCCAGATTTTTTAAATGCTCGTAAATTTATGTAAAGCTTTACATCAATTTTAGAAAGTTTTCAGCTATTTCTAATTTACATTTTTCAAAGTTTAGGAATTTCCATAACAGCTTCTAAAAGTTAGAAAAAAACTTCAAAAAAGCTTTGAGGCTTCTGGAAGAACTTTTCAAAGCTCGAGCTCTTCATTTTAAGCTTTCAAAATTATTTGAGTTATCTTAGCATTTTCACTCCTTCAAAGCTCACACGCACTTCCATTCAAATGTACACTAATTCTGACCATAATATCTTCCCCTTGATGGCTACGTTTGATGCAATTCATTGAGTATCTTAGCATTTAAAACTCCTTGCCAAATGTTGTTCAGATGATCGTCAAAGTGCAAAATTTCATCCTGATTTTCAAATGAATTGTTTAGGAAGGGCTGGATGTGTTAAATAAATCTACAGATGCTACTTTTCCACAGAAATCCTTTTCTTTTGCATTTATGTTTCTCCAAAGGATATATATTTCAAATTCAGCTAAGAATAGCATTGTGCGATGAAACCTATAAATGTGATGCCTTCCTCTTTGAAATGATGACAAAGAATATCAAATTCAGTGTTTGTTAAGTTAAGAGCCTATTCTCTGAATATGAAAATGATATATACCACAACACTGATTCCTGAGGGAAAAACTCACATTGAAAGGACTTCAAAAGGGAGGTAATGCTATATATTTCAACAAGCTACTTCATCCGATAGGATTACCTGCAATTCCCTCTCACAGAGGCAATATCTTCAATTCTGTTTATGCTATATAACTTTAATAAGAAATTGTATGATAATTGAGAGAGAATTTTCAAATGAAATATTCATGCAAAAAAAATATAATCAACACTTTGTATGAATTCGTCATTGAGACAATGTCTTGGCGGTTTTTTTCCTTTCCGTAAAATATGCAATTAATATGTAAATCGTTTTGCATCTCTCTTTCTCTCCACAATTAAAAGCCATTATGCGGTGCATAAAGTTGATAGCGGTGTTGAATTGTGCCGCAGTATGACGACGTTTCCATCCAGAAATGACGGAGGGCTAGTCGACAGAATTCTTTATTTCTATTGCCAATGCGAGTCAAATATCTCATACTGTGAATTGAGGAGTGACTTCTGTGACGACAGCTCAATTCCGGGAAGTGTTCACGTGGGTGGAGTGGAAGCAAATGCCACCAATCCCTTTATGGAGTTTGTTTATTAAAATTAAAGGGAAATTACTAATGATACGCTATGTGGCAAAATATACACTCGGAAAAATGTATGATTACATGTGGAGGAATAATTGGGAGTGAGCATGAAAAAAAACTTTTATTTGATCTTCAGATGTTGGATGACTTAATAAAGTGTTTGTAATTATACTTTAGGGTTAGTGTTTAAGTCTGGATTTATATGAGTGTATGAAATAAACAGTTGCGGTTCGCCTTAAGACAATACGCGATCTCTTCGGCAGAAAAAGAGGTAATAATTATTTTATTTTGATCTCTCATTCATATTTGGTCAAGTCTGATATTCCGGGAAACACGTTCGACAATAGACCATCACTGCTGAGAATTTCTTTGTAATTATTTTATAACCATTGAGAGATTGCAAGGTGATAGAATTTTATTTGGACACCCAACTTTGGCCTTTACAGTCTCTCCAGGAAAGGTAGTCTCATAATGCAATTGCACTTATTAATTCCCTCCAATTATAACTATAGGTGTGCGGGGTGTGCGTATAATAAATTGTCTTTAATTTCAGTGCAAATTAACTGTTTGCCAAGAAAGGAATATTCTGTAAAATGTAGCTAATCGTATTCGGGTTTATAATGAGAACTTCAAATACCATCAACGTCTTAATCATTTTGTGAATAATTGGTGTCTTCTGTTTAGCAACTAAACTCTATTTAATACTCTTTATATACAATACTTTATTATTCCATTCACCATTGAAGATACAATCATAATTGTCTCACATAATTGTTGTAATCTTCTTGATATTCTCTTCCTTGCTATTATTTCTATCAAGCTCCGCGATGGAATATTTCCCGGAGGAGAGGCTAAATGTTTATGGACAAAGACGTTTAATGATGACAGAGACGATGAAGGGCAACACCCTAAGTGTCAATAGTAAATTTTAAAGAGGCCACCCACTCAATGACAGCGGGATGTCTTAGCTGGTAAGATGCTGAGAACATCTTGCAAGTATCTCTTGAAAAATATTCCAATGGATCTTTTGTTGAAATCTCTGTGATTGCAAAAGTTGCACATTTTTCTAAAGGATCTGGAGGAACTCGAAAAAGTCGTTGTCTAGACGCATTGAGGGTCTGTTTTTGCCAGAAATTTCACAGCTTGTGGTAAATACTTTGCAGACTAAGAGAAAAAAAGTGCAACAGCATAGAAATTGCCTAAAAATTGCCTCAAGATAGGATAAAATATCTCAATATTTAGTATTTATAGTCTTAATCTGTTGTTATGCGCCTTCAGCATAAATTTACAAGGCTCTCTGATGATGAAAAATTAGCCATGTCCAGTCCGTCGATTAGCTTATCAATCAATAATCCAACCACAGGCTCCACACCATTGAGCTCCTGATCAATTTGGCAGGTGGAAATGCTATAAAAGTCCATCATGAAACCACTTTTCCACTCGGACGTCTTCATTAAGCAACGGAAAATTGCATTATCATATCTTCCAGCCATTTATTTCTTTAATATATTTATTATAAAAATATTTTTTGCTCACAAAAAAACATTATATGTGGTATAGGGTGTACGAAGATGGCAAAGGAGGCACCCGGATGGTTTAATGGGGTGATTAGTGGCTGATAATTCATATTATTGGAGCTGCATATATTTTCTTTGATGCGAAGCAATTATTGCAAACTCATTCATCCTCTTCGTGACACTTGCAAATTAATTTATTCAATTCGACAACCACAAACCACATCCTCAAGAATATTGATCCTTCAATTTGATGCAAAAGAATGCACTCAATGGATCTTCCGAAAGCTCAACCACAAAGTGACTGGACAATTTTGGTCAAAAGAGTGCCAAAATGAAAGGGCACTTCTTCATCAAATTGGATGTTTCGTGTCGCTGTTGGAGACAATGAGGTCGATTTGGTGGCTTCGTATTGTTAAATTTGCAAAGAAACATGGAGAAAAAATCATCTTATATCCCTTTTGGGGTTAAACGCTAAAGTCAAATGAATATTGTTGTTATCGAATTAAGTCCACTCACACTTTGGCTTAATTAGGGTGTCATACAACACTCGCGTCAATTGGAAGTCGACGAACGGGGGTTAACAGATGTTGTCACACTATTTTCTGCATGCAAATTGACTAAATTGTGGTATAATAGCTCTGCCTTCATAAGTGGATGAGATCCCCATTGTGAAAA
This sequence comes from Phlebotomus perniciosus, assembly GCA_918844115.2. Lineage (NCBI taxonomy): Eukaryota > Metazoa > Arthropoda > Insecta > Diptera > Psychodidae > Phlebotomus > Phlebotomus perniciosus. The sequence continues at coordinate 6,860 of CAKKOB020001736.1, forward strand.
TTACTCTTTGGCTGTAGAACATCCAAAATTGGTGTGCAAAATTGTGAATGGATAAGGAGAGGGGAAAAAAAAAATCTCAGGTGAAATCTCTTATGGCAGACTTTCCACCTTTCCCGCGCGCCCAATCCTTGGTCAGCAGAAGTTTTGTCGAATCGCCAGGCGGAAAAGGTAAATCTTCAATGTGTTTTTGGGTATCAAATTGAATTTGTTTGGGAGATTTTTCTGTCATTGGTATTTCTTGGCTCTCACAGTCATAACTGTCTCTGGTTATTTTATCCAATTTCTCGGTTTCATGAGACTTGAGGTGGATTAACTAACAATTTTCTTAGACTTAAATGAGGATTATGCCATGGGAGAGGACTTTCCCTCCCATAGGATTCCTCCGCCAGTAATTTGTCCATCTCATCCTGAAACTTTCTTCTTGTTACTGGGTTTTTTTTGCCTCCCCGCCAGAACAAAAGCATATCATATTGTGAGTAGAAGAAAAAAAATTCTAGAAGGATGAGTGAGAGAGGAAGAAAGTTTCCTTCATTCTTTTCCAACCAAATCTACTTTGGGGGTTAAACTGTCTTAATAAAAATACCAAATACACCTGAGCTTTTTCTTAAGCTTTTTTCTCTCCATTACTTTTTCTCATTTCTTCAATTTAGCCCCCCTGCTCTGAAGCGCTGGCATGGAAAATTCACAAGGAGAAGAATGAGGATTATATGTAACTCTGACGGAGACACCGAGAAGTTTTGACGAAGGTTTAGCACTTTGCAGAGCGCTGGAAAATAAAGTATTAGTAATTCCTTCATTTTTTTGCAAAACTTACAATATTGCCTTCTTTTTTTCGTGGTTTTCGCCGCGAGTTGGAGGAATAGCAAGTCCTTAAGTTCTCTTTCCTAATAGGAATATAGGTAATACGAGCGGCAAAGGCATAATCAAGGAAAATCTCTTGAAATATCTAATAGATTACGAAGGCAATTTTCTTGTCCTGATTTTTATTTTAATAGTCTCAGGTGTGAAATTTATCCAACTCTTTCCATTTGGATGACAAAATTTCCACCCAAGATAGCAAATTAATCAAATATTAAAAAATAGATAACACAAAGGAGAATCCTATTTTTAATATGTGCAGTTTGCTTTTGAATTAACGGAGAAAATCTCTCCATTTGCATAAACAAATGCATCTGATTTGTGGAGAGAGAATAAATTATTTTGAGATATTAGGCATGAGTAAATATTTACTCCGAATTTTCCTCAACTCATTTGCATATTCGCGGTCATTCAATGAGGAGGGTGACAAATTTCCATTGCCATTCCACCCATTCCACTAAAATAAACACAGTTTAGGCAGTTGCTGTGCAAGTTGAGGAATTTAAAATATATTATTGCCGAAATAGTGGGAAAATTCAATTACAGCATCGGCATATGTTCTCTATTGGAACTCCTGTGTCCCGAATTTCAAATTATTAAGTGTATGTTGCCAATGGAAAACTCATCGTGAAACTAATGTCAATCCCACAGGATACAACAGTTTATATATAGTTATGTGGAATTATTTAGGGGTTGTCTTCGATGATGGCAAATCTCAATATAAGGCAGAGAGACCCTTTATCATATCAAATGTAATATGGCAATGAATTTGTAATATTGTACACACTCATGACACTTCCTGAATTTGTTATGAAACCCAACCCTCTCAATTGCCTCAAAACACTATGATTTTGTGAGCCATAAAATCTCGAGAAATATCTGCATATGCTTTAACAGAGAATTGGGACTAAAAGGGAAAGAAATAGTTTTGCAGAATTGAACAAAAAATATATTGCAGACCACCCAGAATATTTGCAGATTTCTCTTCTAATTGACCATAGGGTTCTTATGTTGTTTAATGACTTGTTTTTTTTGGAAAGCTGAAGACATGCTCCTTTTCACAATTTTTTGTCCTGCCTCCGCACAGAAAAAATCTCGGTTTCACTTCCGAAAATGAGACCCATATATTCCCAGTGATTTAATACGATTTCTTGTTGGCACAACAAATGCCCATTTCGAGAGAGAATGAGACCTCAAAAGGCATTGGAAAATGTGGGGCGACAAAAAAAGTTTTGTCCAAGATATTGTTACTAATGCCTCACACTGTAATGCCTCCTTTCTTAAAAAAAATTATTGTTGAAAATGAGGGATAGTCACATATTACTGCCATATATAATATATAAGTCTTTTGGTATGAGATGAACGTTAAGAATGGAGAAAACATCAGCAAGAGGCGGGAATTGGATCATTATGAGTGGCACTCGACACTCCGCATCCTTCTGGACCACACACAGATCTTATACTTTGTTGCTCCAATTCCATCCGTTTGCCTGACACAGAGATCTCCCGATTTGTGGTCTTTGGAGTTTCTTCTCTTGATCATCAGATCATGTAGGAAGATGACGCGCTTCGTGTGGGTGAGTCTTGATCATTTGGCACTTCATTTGCTGATTGTAACTTGAGATTCTTATGATTGGGATTTACAAACTCAAATGTCTTCGTTTCGAAATGATAAACGTGTTAACTGGAAAAATGTTGTGAAATTTTTTCCTAGAATAATTACATGAAACTTTTTTCTTTTGACTTCATAGATGTCCATTTCCTTTAGGCTTGTGGTTTCTTCTCATACAGACACTCCGTGCTTTTGTCAATTTTGTTAGCACGCCCCATTTTTGAGGATTTTAAATAGTTGTGGACATTGGGAATGTGCACACCTTTACTTGTGGTTCATCCTCCTCTCTTTGAGCGTTCATTGAGTCAGACAGAGGTGCTGCGGTGATAGAATAGGAGAATAAAAGGACACTGTTAAATGAGAAGAAACTTGTTTACACACTGGCAGGGAAAAGAAGCCTCCTGAACAATGGCAAAAGGTATCACTCGACCAACTGCAGAGATACCAAAATATTTTGAAATATAACCTCATGGGCCAAAAAAAAGGCATGAGCAGAAGGCAATAAAGGGATTTCTTCGGAGTCACACTCATTATTTGCTGCTAACAATTATGATAGCTGACTTTTTGTGGTGCTCGTAGCTACTGGCCATTTAACATGCGCCACAAGCAATTTGTAATCTTGATTGATCACCAAATGCTTAATCCTTATTTCAAGAATTTTTCTATAAATGCGTCCATTCTCCTCCCAGACATCAGACACTTGAGAATCATGAATTTCTTTAACACGGCATGAGAAGCACTTTAGTTGTTTTCTCTAAACTGAACATTTTTTTCTTCCAATTCTCTTTAGCCGCCATAATTAATGATGATATTGACATAGAATCTCAATTCAAAATAACATCTTTTATCTCTAAACTATGATGTATTGCTTATCTGTGGCATCATTTATTCTTTCAAATTTCTCAGTAAGTGCGCATAACAAGATTATTGTGCGGAGACTAAGGAGGAGGGTGGTCTCTTGGAATGGCAAAAGAATATTCAAGGTGTATGTTGTAAAAAAGCGAGCATAGCGAAGCAGAAAATGTCATATTCCATTTACATTTCTGCACTAAATCTCCCATTGCGGTGTCCACTGCCGTATCCTCATCTTTTCAAAATTTGCCGACCTAATCATATTTCCTCCCCTTGGCAATAATCGAATCAGGACAAAAAGGGGTGCCCGCCCAACTTCCACTCCGCATATTTATGAAATTTCTTGCCTTCTCACTCTGCACGACCAACAAACTTGCCCCGGCATTTACCACTGTAAAATGCCATATAATCTCCAAGTGAGATATGAAATTTATCATTTGGTATATATTGCAAAGTGGTTTTTTCCACCATCGGTCACCCAGACTATTCTGGCAAAACTTTAGGAGGGTGGCATCTTGAATTGTCGGCCCCCAGAAAAAGTTACCACACTCTGCTTCTGCGTTGGTCATCCAGATTTGTGGGGAGCTATGAGAAGTGGAAAAACGATATCATATGAAATTTATTCCATTTCATATGCTGTGCAAAATGATAGAGGTATAGCAGAATTGTTGGCCTCAGAGATGGGAAATCTTTCCTGGATTCATTACAAATTTGCAAAAATACTTTTAGAGCTCTTGTAATGAATAAATTACTTCTCAAGGGGAAGATATTATGGTCAAGAAGACGTACACCACTTCCTTATTTTGTAGAAAAGCTCCCAAAAGCTCCAATTCGGAAGCTTTCATGAGCTTTCATCCTATCAATTTTATTTTCTATACTAAAACCATCTAGTGCTTTCTAGGAAAGCTTTCTAGAGTGTTCTAAGAAAGCTTTCAACAGATTTCTAATACATAAAACTCTTAAGATTTCTAGTAAAGATTTATAAAAAAAAAGCTTCTAGATGATGAATTATAAGGAAGCTTCTTCTTTTTAAGAAAGCTTTCTAGAGTTTTCGAAAAAATATTATAGCTTTCTAAGAGTGTTATAAGAAAGTTTTATTAAGATTCCAGATTTCAGAGCTCTCCAGAATTTTCAAATGCTAAACTAGAACTTCTAAAGTTCTAAAAAGAAATTTCTGTATCAATGCTTTACAGGAATTTTATAATGGTTACAGCTAATCAAGCTTATTTTTCAAAGTTTAGGAATATCCTTAAAAGCTTCTCAAAATTTTCAAAAGTTGTTAAAAAACCTAAAGCTCTAGAAGAACTTCCAGGGCTTATGAAGCTTTAGGAGAGCTTTTAGGGACTTTATCTTTCGAGTTCTTTAAGTCTGTCGAATAATTATCTGATGCGAAGATAATAAGTAAAATATAATAAGTAAATAAGTAATAAAAAAATAAGTAATAAAATATAATAAGTAATATATAATAAGTAAAATATTTCAAATACGAGAGAGTGGGGCAGTTTCAAACAGTAATTTATTGTCATCAAGGCAGTTTTGTAGAAACACAGTAGCTGAACTATCTTTAGGCTTTAAAAAACTGTTTCATCCATGCCCAGAAAAGCTTTTATTTTCCCAAGACATAAGATTCTCTACAAGTTAACAATTTGTTCGAAACTGCCCCTCCATTCCTTTAAAACCAACAAATCCCAAAAATTCCCTAAATTTATACATACATTCTTGACTTTGTAACTGCCCATCTCTGACTCCTACTGGGCGTCACCAACCCTCTGCTGGCTAAACTGTTGGTCATCGGTGGTATGTTTTGGGTGTAAGAGCCAGAAATCTTATTGCTGTCGTTATTGAAGTGGACATTTGAATAGAAATGGTCGAATTATGCCAAGTTTTTGCCCATCGCAAATACTGTGTTTGCATATTGTGGCTTCTAAATTACCGATGAGGAATAAATTGTTCAAGAGGGGGATTTCCTTCGGCCAATACAGCTCATCTCCGATGGGGGATAGCAGTGCAAATCTGATAAATTGCTCTTCTGTGACTTTTCAATTTTTCAACATGAGACACTGGAAACTTACCCAGAGAATTCGTTACAATGAAAAAGCTAACGTGTCTGAAAGTATTAAAATTTGTATGACTCTTGAGGAGTTTGGTGTATTTGAATGAATGAAATATTGCATTTTAAATACGAGAATCTTCTGGCCACCCCCACACCCACGGGGCAAAATTCTGTGGCCATTGTATGCATTTTGCATGGTGCATAAAATGTATCGTGGCATCACATGAATTCTCTTGGGGCGCTCTCAAGGTGTTCCGAAAAAAAAGAGCTGCTCAAGAGATGAGATCCTAGAAACAGGAAAATCCACATAGAAAAACACCTTTCTTTTGTTTCTCCATCTCGCCGAGATACACATAATATATTATATTCTCTCACTGGCAAACACGCTTCATTTTTAGCGGTGTTTAAAGTTGCGTAAATCATCTGAGAAATTAATATGTGCGATAACATGCTTTTCTATGCGGTCGAACATCGCACGTTAAGCTCCAGTCACATGAGTATCTGGTTCGTTTTTCAGTGCACGGAGGGGTGAAAAGGGGGCGTACTAATGGTGGAGGCTCGTTGTGAGAAAACAGATCTAAGCACTGTAGGCTATGGCGATGCGGATGCAATCGGCGGAATTCAAAGAGAAAACCTCGAGCATTGGGATCTTGATAAGAGTTGAAAGGTGGCTGCAAACGGAAATAAATATATGATGCAAAATTTTTCCTTTTCTGCTTTTTTCCTCTCTGGCAAAAGAGAGCAATGAAATGGAAAAGACAGCCCATGAGACCGCATAGAGAGCAACATCGTATCCACGTTTTCCAGAACACCAACTACTCCTCCCTCTCCATAAGAACTTGTTGATCTGATTACGAATGGTGCAAATTATTCTGGTGCAGAGCACACAAGGTGATGGAGTTCTGGATCGTCTTGGAAGTGTTTCTTTTTATTTAACTTTAAGCTGTCTAGAGTTCAGGGTTAGGGGAGAGGGGCGAGCTCGGATGGGGGCAGTTTCGTACAAAAATTCGTAGAGACAAGTTTGATATCAAAAGGGTAAGGCAGGTGCAAGTTTTTAGAATAATAATCGCCCTTTGGTTTAGATTAAAGAAACGCTTTGCAAATTGGCCAAATAATAATTACAGAATTTAAAACTATACTGATTTTTCCTTACATGTAATTAATGTGGTATAAAAACGTGGGGCAGTTTTGAACAAAACAAAAAACTAAACCTGAACATCATTTTCTTAACTAAAATTTCTTTATTATTATTCAAAATAATTAAAATAAACATCCATTTAAAAGAATATATAAAAATATATATAATTTATTGCTCACTTTAAATAAAACGATAGGGGAGAGTGGGGCAAATGAGCATAGCATAGGTTATACAGAATTCTATTTCTATTCTATTTGAGACGTTTAATTTTATAACAGTTTAGTCAATTTGACATCGAAAACTTGGCCAAAAACAACTCTATCCGAAATTGCCCCACTTTATCCAAAACTGCCCCCTACTGTATCACTTTGGAAAACTGTAATATCCATGGGAAAATCATAAGTTTTCTGATACGAGCCAAACAATTTTTAGTAGCTTATATCCACGGGTATCCCTCAACGCTACATATACATATTTTCACTGCAATAAAACCCTAATTTGCATTACAAACTCCCCTACTCTCCCCTACGCTTAAAATCCAAATTTTTGCATATCGAAAAACGTGATATTTTGTCATATATAAGAATTAATTACCTGTTGTGAGACAGAGAATTCGCTAATGAAGCCTCTCTTCTTCATGTGAGGGGGTTAAATCGCCGTGTCAGCGGACCATTCGGTGGAGAGACCTCAAAGAAGTGCGGCGATAGCCTATCCCTCAATGGTGAGACGGGGGCTAATTAATTTTAATGTCCCTCATCTGAGGGGCATAAAGTGAACGGCTGGCGCGTAATTTTCCTCACTTTGTCTTCTCGCACTCTTTTGCGTGCCCCCCGGGTGCTCCCCACCACCTCATCTGTCACATGCGAAAAGGCCCCAGCGAAGGAGAGTGATGGTGCTGAGGCTGATTCTTCATGTTCTTCATGCTCGCCTTTTTTTTGCCATTCTTCCCTTTCATCATTTAAACTCCATATACCGATGGTGCATTTTGGATGCATTTTGCACTGCAATTCCTTCTCATTGCGAATGACCGACCGCTTTGTCGGCAACCGATTGACACGCCCCCTCCAATCTGCGCGCGTTCTAATTCATCCCGATCGCCGGCACCGCATGCGATGCCGGCGCGGGGCACATCGGCACAATTGATACATGAATTAAATGGAGATCATGTGGGAAAACACCGCGAGGATCATCCACTGGATCATCGCGCGAACCATCTATTGGGGGAATAATTAAACATTATCTTCCCTTTAAATATCGAGAGGCTTAAATGATAAATCTTCCTAATTGATCATACATTGGGCCTTAACATACAAAATAACAATAATTTTCCCCGCTCTGCGGGCGCATCTCCTCCGCCACCCCGCCCGGCCATCTCGCACTGTCCACCTCTCACGTGAGGCGATTTCGCAGCAGCCGTGAAATGATTATACGCAAATTGCAATAAAATGAAGGTGAAATCCCATGGAAAAAGAGGCGAATTCGGCGAGGATTCCTTTTGGTCATCCATATTCTCGCCCGCTTCCCATCGACGCCAGAGCAACACCAGAAGGTAATTAGCTGCTGGCGATGAAGTCGCCTATTAACGCGGCCTGATTACAGGTCGGCGTTGCTTTGCTTCACACCTTCATCGCGCCGCGGTCAAATCGTTTTACCAGAGCGGATGCTCAGCATCCAATTTGCGAATATAGTGCGAAGAGAGACTGCGGGGCTGCAAGTGAATGCCATACCAAAAGAGAATTCACGATAAAGCAGACGATATCAAATGATGGAAAATCATCATGCACCGATGACAATATTGTGACAAATGGAAGGCATTTAAAATAATACGCTTTGCTAATATATAGAGCAAATGGGCGGTTTCTTGCATTAAGGAGTGTCTCCTAAATTATGGACACAGTTGGAATCCTCAAAGGATAAAGGGAAGACCTTCATCCTTTATTTGACGTCATATTGCAAGTATTTTCAATGTAGAAGATTAAATACACGATTAAATATTGACAATCAATAATTGTAAGCCAAAAACATTAAATATTAAAATAAAATATTTATATTCTGTAAAAAAATTATAATAACCTATGTACCATATAAAATCAATATTTAAATGTACAATATTCCTAAATCACATGTTTGCATTTTCACATAAATATATAATGGAAAGACGATTAAAATTGTCAAATGCAAATAGTGAGGTTGATGGGCAAAATCGACATAGCTTGAGAGACAAGGTCCATTAGAAATTATCCAAAATTAAAAAAGAAAAATTTTAGCCCAGAAAAAGTCTAATATCTGCTGGAGATTTCAACAAAGCCCAAAACACCAAGCCTAATCAATGTTATTGCAAACATTTTCCCTATAAAAGAAAATAAAATATTAATAAAGAAAAATCGAAGTCTTTTAAATATTAAATCCCATATTATATTAAATTCTAACAGATTCCACTATTGTGCTGTTCAAAAAACCGTCACAGTCTTCAGATCGGTCTGAGATTTGAGATGAGGATTATTTTGGATATTTCTGATCATGAAAAGTGATATTAAACAGTTACGCGTTGCTAAGTCTCTACTGGCAGACTTATGGGGAGCTGTGATTCTTTTGTGGCGAACTCGGAATGTGATCAAATTCAGTTTCAGCTGCAACTTTAGAGGCGAAGAATCGCGTCGTGAATAAAACTGTTCGTTGTGTAATTTCCCTGAACGACGCGATTCTTCGCCTCCAAAGTTGCAGCTGAAACTGAATTTGATCCCATTCCGAGGTTGCCACAAAAGAACCACAGCTCCCCGTAAGTCGGCCTGTAGAGACTTATCAACGCGTTTTTTAACTGTATTCCGGTAGGCATAATCTGTAAGAATACTACGTTCGTAACTAGGGCTACTTGTTTTCCAACATATTGACACAAAAAATGGTATTTTATAGAGGTTTAGTTTTGAAATATTCCTCAGTCGCATTCGTAGTGTTCCTGGCTTACAATGGCGTACATTGAGTGTTATCCTGATTATTTAAAATTTGAGAGAATTCTCAAAGTCTGCCTTAGCATTCTGAATTTTCAATTTTTACCCCAAAAAGCTCTAAAAGTATTGTGTGGATATGAAAAAGTTTTAGTTCCGGCTTCAGTTTTTTACTTCTTTATATCAGCATTATTTTCTGTCTGTCAAATCAATCTTGATAATTTATCAGGAGCGATAATGAATATAATGGGATTCGTTGCCCCATTTCATGTATTCATCAAAGTCGTAACAGTAATTTTGCACGAGAAGGAAATCAATCAATTACTTCTTTGGATCAGACAACAACATAAAGTTTACGAGGAGGATTTTATAACTAGATCGTCAACAATTGAGTTGAAGCAAATGCTCACCATTACCCGGATAATTATCATGTATGTTACAAAAAAATCCCTAAAATTGTTGCTAAATAACATTATTTTCTTTAGGACAATATCCATTTCTCTGTTTATTGGTTTAGTTGCGCTAAATTTTTATTGCTTTTCCACCCATAATTTGATACTACCTCTGCCTGGAACATCTATCTATACCAACGAATCACTTCTTATCCAACATATACATCAGTTTGTCCTGCATTCGCTTAATACCTTCATCCTCATACTGGCGGATACCGTACTACTAACTATTGGTTTCTACATGATTGCAGCTTTCAACATTTTCCGTTCCATGCTGAAACATTTGGATAATCCAATTGAAAATCAAAGCCAAGTTCTTAAATCGATTTATATTTTTCATAAGGATATCATCGAGAAGTTTGAAATATTCAATGATGCTTTCTACGGCACTTTTCTCGTTCAAACAACAACAAGTATAATATTTGCAATAATTACATTCTTTATGGTTTGGTATGGCAGAACTGCAGCCTTGGTGCCAGTATTATTGGCCACTTCTCTTCAGTTTTTTGCACTTTGTTTCTTCGGAGAGATCCTTTTTGCTAAAACCGAAATGTTTTTTACCGATCTCTATTTGACGAAATGGTACGAATTTAGCATTCCGGATCAGAAAGTATTTTTGATGATGATGTATATGACGCAGAGGCCGTTCGGACTTAAAGCGGCCGGAATGTACGATATTAATCTAATAATGTTCATTAAAGTTTGCAAAGCTGCAATTTCATTTATGGCAATTCTCTACAGCTTCGCTTAAAGGATAGGAAAGAGCTTTAGGTATTCTTTATTTGACGTCATATTGCAAGTATTTCAATGTAGAAGATTAAATACACAATTAAATTTTGACAATCAGCAATTTTAAAGCCAAAAACTTTAGTGCAAATAAAAATTTAAAAAAAAAATATATTTAATATTCAATATTTAAGTGTACAATATTCTTATAGAGCAAATGTTAGCACTTTCATTAAAATCATCAAGTGCAAATTGTAAGGTTGTGGGCAAAATTGACATAGAAAGAAATAAGATAATATGAAAAATTTTGTCCTAGAAAAGTCTAAGACCAGCTGCAGTTTTCACAAAGCCCAGAAAACCAAGTATAATCAATTTTACTGCAAACACTTTTACCAATATTTTCCCTATAATAAAAATAAAAATATTAATAAAGAACAATCGAAGTCTTTTAAATATTAAATTCCATATTAAATTCTAACAGATTCTCCACAATTGTGCTGTTCAAAAAAGCGTCACAGTCTTCAGATCGGTCTGAGATTTGAGATGAGAATTATTTTGGACGAGGCGCTTCGCGCCTCTCTTTGCGTGGTTTGTGGATTGTGTAGTAACTTGGGTTCGTTAAATTGATTGAGAAGATTCATTTAACAGAAAAAAGTCAAAAATAGGGGATCTTTGTATGAAAAGTTCCAAAGGGCGTAGAGGGGGCATCTCCTATAATGTTAAGTTACAGGCCACGTTACCCCAATTAACCCCTTCATACATTGTGAGCCTCTTGCGCATCATCTTAGTGATGATAAGTCGAATTTGTCTGAAAAAATGGTAAATTTGTATGAAAGTTACTAATAGGGGATGATGGGGCCTTCCCCTATAGTATTGGGTTGTGATCAACCCTATCATACATCGTGACTAGCTAGCGCTTCATTTTTATGGTCAAAAACTGGAAAATACCCGAAAAATGGGTAAATTTGTATGAGAGAAACCAATAGGGGACGGCCAGGCAACTTCTCTATACCCCAAAGTTATAGAGGATACCGCCCTTATCATTCCCATCATACATTGTAACTCGCTAGCGCTTCATCTTAGTGGTCAAAAGGTCAAAAATGTCGAAAAAAGTGCTAAATTCGTATGGGAGGTACCAGATAGGGGAGGAGGGGGAATTTTTCATATAGCCTATGTCCCAACCTGTGATGCCAACTATACCTGTGCCAAATATCAGCCGGATCGGTTCAG
>CAKKOB020001737.1:0-18710 GCA_918844115.2 Phlebotomus perniciosus
TTTCTAAACCTGTTTATTAAAGCTTTCTAAAGCTGTTTAATAAAGCTTTCTAAAGCAATATACCAAAACTTACTAAAGCTGTTTGATAAAGCTTTATAAAACTTATTAGTAGAGCTTTCTAAGAACTTTAAGAAAATCTGTTAAAGCTTTTCAGAATTTTCAAAGGTTATCAAGAACGTCAAAAGCCCTTAAAATATCCGAAAGCTTTACAAATATCTACAGAGCTGTACCTACAGCAATTTTAAAATTTTTTTGAACCAACGAATATTTTTATGTTCGGGAATTTCCTTAAAAGGTCCTGAAAGTTTTCAAAAGCTCCTAAAATAATCTAAGACTCTTGAAGAAGTTCCCAAAATTACTTGTCTTATATTAGCACTTCCATTGAAATGTACACCACTTCTGATCATAATATCTCCTCCTTGGTCTTATGTTTCATCTTCTTTACGGTTTTTGTGTAAATTTTTCTCAAAAAAAAAGACAAATCCTTACCAGTTACTTTTAAGACAATACACCTACCAAATTTATATTTCGTCCTATTTGTCATCAATTTGACATTTTAAGGGTCAGATCACCTTGCAAGAGCGACGAGGATGATTTTATCCTGTAGCTAAGATAGCATCAGCTCAGATGAGGCAATAGAGGAAATTCTTCTCTTATGCTTGAAGAACACGGAAATGGTAAGAGAAAACATGTTGGTTGACATTTGTCATAATGATAGCCCATGAAGAGGAGCTGTTAAATATGGCGTTAATAGGCACTTATCCGGGTGTGTTGTTTCCTACCCTCTGGTGACATGGTGTCCTCCTCTTTGGTAAATTAGCAATTGGGTTGAAAGACCTTTTTTTCCTCCATCTCGTGTATCTCATTATTTTTCTTAATTTCACTTCATCAGCGACCACCTTCTTCAGCATAACTACCACTTTGGTGTTGGCACTTTCGGGTGTTAAAAAGTGTTGAAGGATCTTTTTTGTCACCCCTCAGATGGCAATGGAGGCTCCTTGAGATGCGTTGCTGGGGTGTGAGAGAAAGCAATTTACGTGAATGTGGGTGCCATTCACAAAACTCAGAGAGATGGATTAATTAAAGTGCGATGACAACATTTGGAAAGCTTCCACGTTACCCCATCCCCGCCAAAATCCCATTCGTACTGACAAACTGTAAAAACTTTCGTGAGCACAGTTGTGATTTGAGAAATGTGGCTCTATGCTTATAATTATAATAAAATCTCATCACACTCTCCGCACTCGCAGGAAAAGTTGACTGGCGGAGGTGCAAGAGATGAGGCTGGGAAGCCATCTGCTTCTGCCTCCGCCCACCAACCCCCCACATAAGTTACCGGGTGCATTTATGCCCTCAGGAAACTTCTGATATGCTCATGTGTTTACGTTCATCCCCCGCAAGAACATTTTGTCCCATAATACACACAGCTTTCCCCGGTGACTCCATGTCGAAAAAGTCTTTTTTTTCCTCTTAGAAGTTTGCATAGATATTAGAATTGATCTCTACGTTCTCATGGATGGTTTACTATGACAGACAACTCTATGACTTTCCACTTTGGCAACTTTCTAAGCCCACCTCTTCCAGGTCACCTGCATTGGTGACCGTTGGGGAAGATTTTCAAGGAAATCGCTGCTGAGGTGTTGCAGTGCATATTCACCACAAAATGAACACCTCTTTCGAGTCACTGTAAGTTTTCAACATCACCTGTAAAGTTGTGCCAACACAAAAGTTCTAGAAAAGCTCGTGTATGTATATATGGTATTTTGAGGATTTTGGAATATTAAATCTTGGATTATCATGTCGCAAAGCTATATTAGGATGAATTTGAGTTCTAAATACTTCGAATTTTGTTTAGGGGAAGGTCGCATAAGTTGATGTATCTTGATTTAACATGATTCCAAGAGGGAGATATTAGTCAGAAGTGGTGTAAATTTGAACAGAAGTGCTTGAAAGCTTTAAGAAGTGGAGTGGAAGTGACAAGATAACTCAAGTAATTTTGAAAACTTCCTAGGAAGAACTAGATCTTCAGGAAGTTCTACCAGAGCCAGGAGCTTTTAATGAAATTTCCAAACTTTAAAAATGTAAGCTAGATTAGTTGAAAGCTTTCTTTCGAGGATTTGAAAGAAAAATTTGTAAAGTTTTCGGATAATTTTTAGAACTCTTGAAGTTCTCGCTAGGTTTTTGAAAATTATAGAGAACTTTTGCAAATTGGCTTGAAGCTTTCATAGAAAGCTTTAGAAAACCTTCATATAAAGCTTTTTTAGAAAGCTCTAGAAACCTTACTTAGAAAGCTCTTTCTTTGGAAAGTCTTCTTAGAAAGCTTACTTAGAAAGCTCTAGAAAGCTTCTATAAAAAGCTTTAAAAAGCTTTACTGTATAGCAAATAAAATTGATAGAATGAAAGCTTTTCAAAGCTGTCGATTTGGAGCGTTGGGGATCTTTTCAACAAAATGTAGAAGTGCTTGAAGTGTACGTCTTTCTGATCATAATATCTCCCCTTTGCATGATTCTCTGGTTACAAAAACTGTTTAAGATCTATAGAATTGGATTCTTACAGTACCTACATAGAAAGACTAACGATTCCATTCGTAATTTTCTTCAAAAAAGTAGTTAAAAAATTCTTTCAACAATTGCAACAACCTAATAAATTTTCTGTAGCAAAAAATCTCTAAACGTTAAAACCAAGGCTTCCAACTAATCTAAAAATTCAATAAAAATTCCATACAAATTTCCATTCAGAAATTTTTTAAGTGTTTCATAGCAAAACAGTCTTCGCCTTTCATTTCATTGAACTTCTTAATTTCGATGTATCTTTCTCCGCATCGAATGTGTCGCTTATTAACATATGGCTCCGTTAGACCATTTAAAAAACAATCAACAAAAATTATTTATTCTAATTTCTTATTCCCATAGCCCGAAATGGAAGCTGAGTTTCCGCTGAGAAGCGAAGCGTGGTTTTTAGAAAATATTATAATTAAGAATTATGTGACAGCAAAGGTGTGCAAAAAATGAATATTTTATGCTCTTGGCCAGAAATTAAAGACGCAGTGGTTGAATTTCATAGAATTGGGTAAAATATGGTGTCAATTATTGATAATTTCGTGGTGATAATTTTCCATTGGATGAGTTTTGTGCAATAAATCAGTGCTGGTAGATTCCTCTTTCATTATAATTAACACCCATGTTATACCAAAAAGTTTCTATGCTGAGGGAGTTTTGACGATGGGAAGCTGAATGGGCGAAGGATTTGGGCGCCAAATGGTTTGCTCGAATTGCTCAAAGACCAATTTATCATCGGAAATATTTAATTTTTTTCTTATAATGTGTGGCTCATTCCAACACGCTCAATGGGAATTTCTTAGGCTGTCGTCGCCTCGTGGACCTGCCCCATTCTCGTTCTTCGGTCCCTGTAAAAACCATTCGGGAATTTGATGTGTTAATCAAAATAAATTACAAAATTGCCGACAGCTGGATTCTGTGACATCGGCATACAGTAATTTTCAGCATCTCTCAGCACACAAGTAACAAATAAATATATACAAAGAGAGGCATCCAGAGTGATATATTTCCTCTGGTCCAACCTCCTTTTCCTCGTCGTGTCGTCAGTGTCGGGTGTTCCTCTGCGTCTTGTAAGGCCAACAGAAGAAATATCATCTTCCAGCCCCAGTGTTGTGTTTGTAAAGGAATCTGCAGCCGCATGTGTCCGGAATTCGTGTTCATCATGTTCAAAACCGAAAAATATAGGAGGATCCCTGGCCACAGTTTTTTTTTCTTCTTCCATCCATGCCTGCTTCTTCCCAGTGGCTAGTCGTTTGAAGTCCCATTCCGAGAATCTTCCCCACACTTTTGTATTGTGCACAATTTCCAGCTTATTGCTTTTGATTTGTCTGTTTTATTGTGGCAAGAAAAAAGAAGCTAACATTTTGAGTATTTTCGAGAGAGAGAGAAGAAAAATACCACAACAATTTTCAATCGTATGCGAACAAGGAAACCACAGTCTTTTGTGAAATTGATATGAGGCGAGTTTGGATTGAATGTCCCCACCGACTAATAAAGACATATCGGTGACAACTGCTTTGTTTGGCATCTCTGCCAAAGATTGGGCAAATTTGTAACGCATGGGGAAAGGGACAAAGAATACCGGAGGAACAATTCAACTATATACAAAACTGTCAGTATCAGATGCTCAGAGAGACAATTCTTAATTAATTATCCAATCACAAGGAGCAATTATCTTTTGATTAATCATTGGAAATCTCTGTTGAAACTTCTCGATATCGTATTCTATCGCAAAAGGACTCAAATTGATTTATGCTGCTGAATTAAAGCTGATAATTCTGTTCACTCCCAGAGCTTTCTCTTTGGAAAGTTAAATTCGAAAGTATAACATAATGATATTCAGAGTCCAGACGATGCGCCATGTGGAAATCGCGCTTCTTGTGGTTTGCAAATTGAAATGCTTCTTCAGAATTCCAAGGGTGTGTCACTATAAATGTACCTGAGAAAAAAATAAGAAAAGAATGAAAATTTTGTGTATATAAAAGACAGAAGAAAACTATTTGTTAAAAAACTAATAATTGAATGAAGAGCTGTTCCCATCTGAAAAGTTTTAAGAATGTTAAATCTTTGAAAACTTCAGCAAAACATAAAACAGCTTTCATATTAATTTTTGAATAACTCATTTAGGAAAGCTTTTGAGCTTTGTTAGAACATCTTCAGATCTTTTAGACAGAGAGTTTAATACATTTAATCAAGGGAGTGAAATTATGGTCAGAAGTGGTGTACATTTAAATGGAAGTGCGTGTGAGCTTTCAATGAGGATCTGGAGCTTTAGGAAGCTCTTCCAGAGCCTTAGAATTTTCTCTTAAGACTTTTTAAAAACTTTTTGGAGCTATTAAGAAAATTCCTAAACTTGGAAAAATGTAAGATAGAATAGCTGAAAGCTTTCGAAAGTTGATATAAAGCTCTACAGAAATTTAGAAAGCATTTGAAGAATTTCTGGAAAATTTGTAGATCTTTCGGATATTTTTTAGATTTTTTAAGGTCTCGCTAAGCTTTTGAAAATTCTATACACCTTTTGAAGATTTTCTTGAAGCTTTTATTAAAAGCTTTAGAAAGCTTTCTTAAGCAGCTTTAGAAAGGTTAAACGTCTAAAACAGCTTTGCAAAGTTTCCATAAACAGCTTTGAAAAACTTTTTTAAAAAGCTTTAGAAAGCATTAGAAAACATTCTTAAAGAAACCTTTCATAGAAAGCCATACAAACCTTTCTAAGAAAGCTTTTTAGGAAGTTTTCTTAGAAAACTTTTTTAGGAAGCGTACTTGACAAGCTCTATGCTTTCTAGGAATGCTTTCACAGAAAAGCTCAATATAAAGCTTTATAAACATTTCGTATACAAGCTTTCGAAGACTAAGGAAAATAAACTTGATAGGATGAAAGCTCTCAAATTGGAGCTTTGGGGATCTTTTCCACAAAATGTGGAAGTTCTGGAAGTAGTGTACGTCTTTCTAACCATAATATCTTCCCCTTGCATTTAATCTTCAGCTCAAATTCTATAAAAAAAATCAGAAAAAAGTAAAACGATTGAAGTAAGATGAAGGTACGTTTTCCTTCAAGTAAGACACTCTTGCAGAAATTCTCCTGACCATCTTGGCACATAAGAAGCGGATGAGGGAAATCATCAGTCAATTTTTGTACAATCTAATGTCTGGTGGGTTGGTCTATGGCGGGCATTTGATCACAGGAAGAGGGAAATAAAGCAATAATTCAGACACCTGCCACGTGTTTTGCCGCCATGCTATGAGTCTGACGTCTTAATTTGCTCCAGTTGCATCTTTTTTGCCTCCACTCTGTGGCTTCTATTGTGGCGGATGTGGACAGAGGTCCGATAAGGAGCCACATAAATATGTATGTTGGCATGAAAGATTCATTCTTCTCACTCAGATGCGTTAGAGGATTTATTGCGGGTTAATTGATTCAATTTTCATGCACCATTTGTTCCAATGCTGGCATATTTGGGGGTGGTCGGACGGAGATTGAATGAGCCACAAAAGAGGAGAGATTCTCCGGATGGTGCATTTTCCATTTCATCACGACACGGCTTTTCATGATTAATTGCTACAATTTGACAGCAATTGGTCCTCCTTCGTTCTTCACGTTTCGCCTGAATATTGTAAAATTTAATGAGTATTTCATATATTCCACGAGGCAGATTCGCACAGGAAAGCTGGAAAGGGCTTTTTGCAGAAGCTCATTTATTTACAAAACACATCTCTGAGTTTTCATTGATACCCAACACAAGATGCGACATTTTCCTTCCCTTTTCCATCTCACTATTCCACTTTTAATATCATAGTACAGTATTGTTTCGAAAATAGAGATACACTTGCAATTCTATGGGAATGTTACTTGCTTTTTGCTGTATGGCTCATCATTCTTGACAGAAATCTGTTTGTATAGTTCCTTCCTTGCGCCCTCCAACATCGTCTAAATTCCCATTTTATTTTCCATCGAAATGAAAAACGTTCGACATGTGTTTGGAAAACAAATTTAGTGTAATTTTGAATTTTTTCCCCGTCTTCCCATTCACAGGGCCAACCGTAGGGTGGGCCTGGGAAGAGCCACCAATGTTTTTGGGAAGCATGAATGGGACGTAGAGCTGTCGCTG
The DNA here is from genome assembly GCA_918844115.2 of Phlebotomus perniciosus. Lineage (NCBI taxonomy): Eukaryota > Metazoa > Arthropoda > Insecta > Diptera > Psychodidae > Phlebotomus > Phlebotomus perniciosus. Next base: position 6,665 of record CAKKOB020001737.1, read on the forward strand.
GGAGAGTCGTGTCTCTAGTGTATGGGTGTTTATATTAAAAATCAAATGATTTATTGTAATGATGTGTTTCCCCGGAAAAATTTTATGGAGCCCCGCCAGACAGTCTGATCGCAATTTTATGTAGCACTGTGTCCCACGTCCGCAGGAGGTGTACCACACATCGGATATTTTACCCCCATGCAATAGAGATAATTTTATTGAGTGGGTGGCTCAGCTAAGCCACCCACTTCTCCCCTGTTTCGCGAGGGATAAAAAAGTATTTCCATTATTTAATAATTTTTTTTCATGGCAAAGTTGGTGATTTTTATCGGTTTCGCCCGGATCCAGAATAAATAAATTCACTTTGTTTATTACGTAATGGATTTTGGTTTCAAATTTTTACACTCCACTGCAATTTATATCACGCATTTTGGGAGCAGAGGGAGTAAATTTTGAAACAAGGAAAACCAATAAAATAGCCTCTATTCCTCCGCATTACACATAGTTTTTTGTGAACTGTTCACTTTTATTGGATAACATTGACGAGCATCGTGTTGGGGAAGTTTTTATGACACTCGAAAAAAAAGAAAGTATGTTTTTCATACTTTGTAAATGTATCAGCGGAAAAAGTATGCTTTTCATATCTAATTTTTGAATCAATTTCATACTTTGTGAAAGTACCTATCATAAAAAAAATGCTTAACTTCATACAATTAAAAATATGATTTTCATACAATTGAAAGTGTGAAAGTACTTATTTAAATAAAATAAAAACGGTACAAAAGAATAGAAATTAGAAATTAAAAATTAGAAATTAGATATTAGAAACTAAAAAATAAAATTTAAAAATTAAATTACTTTTTTTTTACTAGTGGATGCATTGACGCCAAAAGCCCCAAAAGCTGATGTATTGTAGCTTAAATTATTTTTAGGATTTTGAAACATATTGTTATTTGCTTCAGCTAATTTGAACAGCAAAAGGATTATTGTATATCGAGAAAAAATTCATGCATTTTCACATTATGTGCTCTAAATTAAAAATGAATTTGAATAAATTTTGCAAGAATGGACCCTATAGATATCCTAACCCGCTACTCCCTAGGCACGACGTGTTGAGGTAGGTACTCCACAAATTAAACTTTGCATTCAATTTTCATAAACATTATCATTCAAAATATTTCCTCTCGTCATAAAAATCCCGCAATTGTATTATATAAAAACGATAATTTAAACAAAACCTTCTGCACTTTTAATCCTTCGATAAGAAACCCTTAAAGATCAAAGTTCTTAGTATGCAAATTTCTGAGGAGAAAAAACTCATAAAATTAATGAAGATGCAGAAATTGCACCGACTTCATTTTCTGCAGAAATCAATTTCTCTGAAAAGTAAAATTCCTGTTCCAAATGAGTTTTATGGCTGATGAAAAACACATGAAAATGTTTGGAGGGTGGATTTCTCTTTGGTTTTACCACTAGCATAAAGGACACAAATTCAATTCAATTTTGTATGTTGACTGATTTCTCAAAGAACAATCGCCTCGGGTGATAATCTTTAATGACGGGGGAGTGGTGGGTTAATCTATTTTTTTCCACCAAACTGTAAATATTACTCCAGAGAAGTTCATTTGCAATTGATTTTCTCTCTTTCTCATGGATATTTTCATCTTGTCTGATGCAAAATGATAATACGCCATCTCCTGAGTATTTATTTGCGCCTTTAAGGCCCGAGAGTGTTTTCTATATGTGAAACTTTGAACATTATGCAAATTGAGGGCCAATTTTAATAAAATATTATTAACGCTCCACTGGCTGTTGGAGTGTTTTCGTTAAATGAAGCTTTTTCGAATGAGGGGAGGGAGATCACTTTGGATAAATCTGCATAATTTGCCCTCCCCACAGTCAATTCACCTGAGATTATGGATGATGCCCACCCAGATCAAATGATAATTGGCTGCAGCCCACTTATGGAGCAAATATGAAATGCATTAGAAATTAATCCACGGGGTTGCACGTAATTCCCCCCACGTGATTCACGCATTTGGGATATTATGATTGATGAAAAACGGATTTATCCAAATTCCATATAAAGTCTCATGTGAATATTTGATTAGTGATTTAGGTGATGGCCACAGGGAGCGCCTTAAGACTTCCATTGGTCAGATTTATGGTTCACGAATTCATGAATATTCATCTTACACGTGGACCGCACTAAACTTTCTTAATTTTCCCGTGACATAAAGCAGGTATATATCCACAAAATGCTCACTCCAGGATGTGGTAATTTATTTTCCCATACATTTCACCTGTGTCAGTTGCAGTGCAATTGTATGAATTAGGCAAATGTCGCTGTATACGAAGCCATAACTCATACTTTCTATGTTTCAAAAAGTTTACCTGAGAGATAGGTATGCTTTTGGAGAAGAGACGAAGAAACGAAGAATGAGAAGGAGGCGAAATCGATTAAACAGCCCTGCTTATACATAAATATTCATGAATTTTAGTTTATAAATTTGCAAAATAGTGAATATTCAATTGTTAGATATCTAAAATTCATGATCATTGATTGCAAATTGTGTTTTCACATTGAATTTATCTGTAATATAAATTTAATGAGTGGGCGATACAAAATGTCTCTCCATTCAGATGAAATAATTTTATCCACATGTTTTCAACTAATCAATTGATGCAGATTTTATTTATTCCATATAGTGGGTGTATTATTGTTTATCCAAAAGTTATTATAGTCTAATAATAGATTTGTTCAGGCTGTTAGGTGTTTGGTAAAACGAATTTTAAAGGAAATAAAAGACTTTAACAATAATTATTTTTCATTTTTCTTTATTTAAATTTTTTGCTTCAACTCAATCAACTTGCATTGAATCAAGTCATTATTAATGCTTCTTTCACTTTCCTATAGGGAAATTGAAAATGCATTTAAACTGCATCGCGTCGTAAGCTTTTACAAGACTCCACCCAGTTTCTCATACGGCAAATTGCATGCATTGTTTCCTATGTCAATAATTTACTCAAATAGCGCCTCATTAGGAAAAGGCTCGTCCTGATTCAATTTAGATAGCACTTTCTGCAGAACGTGTCTCACGGGAGGGCCCTTAGAAGCATCGGAAGCACATAAAGTATCTCAACTGAAACGCCCTCAGTGATGAATGAGTCTATGTGAAATCGCAATTAATTTTAATATTATTATTCAGTCTGATTACACTGCGTACACGCAATTGCGAATTGATTTAGATATCGTTGAATTACAGCATTGTTATACACCAACAATACATTAATAAAGTGTTTTCGGGAGGGAGGATGAACGGAAAATGACGAATGCGGGTGGCTCGTTATCTCTATTCTCATGAATTTCACGTACAATATTCCATTTCATAATGGTGAAAATTTATGCCAATATAATATCCCTCGCCTGTTATTATATTGGCTAATGCACACTTCCTCATGCACTGAGAAAAATCTTGAGCTTGATGTTTAATTTTTCGGTAAAATCTTTGTGGATTGCTGGCAAGTCTGCACTAAGGAATTGATCCATTTTAAGTTTTTTTTACCAACTTAAATTTAAAACTAATCCCTTCTGCATTTAAGTCAATGCAAAGGATTGTTTTCAGTGTAAATAAAGTGAAATTTTTAAGGGAGTCACAACAGGGAGTTTTTGCAATTTTCCATACGAAGTGAAAGATGAGGGTGAGACACCACAATTTGTCACGCATTTTGTAACAATTGTGTCTCCTGCGGCAGCTCTTCAAATGAATATCGCACAGGAGGGATGAAGCCACTGATTTTTCACGTGAAAAATGAAAGGTGAAATTTCATGAACAGTCCCCGAAAGATTAATTGTTACATTTTAAATATATGGACTTTGACACTCTCAGCAGTCAACGGAGCCGAACCTTGGACAATCGAGTGTAGGTGGCAAAACTGAAACTCTTCCCAATAACAGAGCAGAAGCCACAGAGCATCCCGGATGGAGTGTCCCGGTGGTTCACCAGATCAGCGGGGGTGATAAGGCGGTCACCTCAAAATGATGGTCCTGAGACCACCAGAAGACAACCACAAAGCCAATTAATTTATAACCATTGCCCATTGGCATGAATTTGACGTGGATGCCTGTGTGGTTTCCATGGGCCTCTTGTTCGCGCAATTGTCCCGAAGCATCCATATGACCTCCTGAGAAGTATTACCCAGAAATTCTGGGTGCATTTGTCTTCGAAATATGGCACATTCCTAATTAATTGACTCACCGCATCGATGCATATCTGAGCAAGAGATGGTGAATGGAAACCTCTTTGGCATTGCGTCCTTAATTGCCAACGAGATATTCAATTATGCTTCCCCGAAGGGGGCATTCTCATTGAAATTCGTCACTATATGATAATGGAATTCTAACTCCAAGTATCTGCATATCAAAGGGATACTTCGGATACGAGCACTCAAACTCATATTCGCGCAATGGACACAAACCGCGCCCTAATGTTAGTCCCTGAATGAGCTTCACTACATCCATAACAAGAATAGATTGCTGAATAAAAACGTAACACTGTTTTTTTGCATTTTCAATTGAAAAAAGTCATAAAATATTTGCCAAGGGGGCGGTATTATGGCCAGAAAGACGTACACCACTTCCTACACTTCTACTATTTGCAGAAAAGCTCTTCAAAACCCAAAATTAAATGCTTTCAGGAGATTTCATCGTATCAATTTTACTTTACTTATTTTATTACTTTATTTATTTTACTTCTAAATAAAGCTTTCGATGAAAGTCTTTTAGAGCTTAAGGAAAAGTGATTTCTAGAAGCTTTTCTGCTTCCTAATAATTCTTTCTAAGAAAGGTTTTCTAAAGGCTTATACTCAGAACGGTAAAGAAATCTCTGAGTAAAGTCTTTAGAAAGTGTTCTACAAAGCTTTCTATCAGCTTTTCTGAAGCTTTCTTTAGATTCATAAGAAAGGTTTTTATGGCTTTCTAAGAAAAACGTCATTAGAATGAATTCTCTGAATTCTGGAAGCTTTTCAGAAAGCTTTATTAGAAAAGAAACTTTATATGAAAGAAAGCTTTCTAAGAAAGCATTCTAAGAAGGCTTTCTAAAAAAGCTTTTCGAAAGCTTTCTAAGAAAAGTTTTTTAAAGCTTTCTATGAAGGCTTTAAGAACATGTGCAAAAGATATCCAGAATTTTCAAAAGCACTGAAAAATCTTTCCGAAAGCTTTATAAATTTTCCAGATTTTTTTATAATCGTAAATTACCGAAGAGCTTTAAAGCAATTTTAGAAAGCTTCCAGGTAATCAATCTGACATTTTTCAAAGTTTAGAAATTTTCTATTAAAGCTCCTGAAAGATTTCAAAAGCTCTTCAAAAATGGATTATTTCAATTGGAAGCTTTCACAAATACTTGCCTTAGCATTTCCGTTCTACTTCCAAAAGCTCTCGCGAACTTCAATTCAAATGTACACCATTTTAGTCCATAATATCTCCCCCTTGATATTTGCAAGAATTTCTGAAATTTGACCAGAAGAATTAAGCTTTTTGTCAAAACTTAAAAATTCAACTTCTGTTTAAAATCTTGTTTTTTAAAATTCGTACACTTTTCCTCTTTTCCTAAGTGACATGTCCTTGCTATGCACGGCGGTAAAGGAAGCTCACAAAACGACCGGGTGTGTTGGCAACATAAAATAATGTGAAAATAAATGACGTCGAAGATAAATTTCGTCTTGAGGACCCTCAAAGGGTGTCGGAGAGGGTTTTAATATTGTCACAAAATAAGGGGATCTTCCTCAATAGGGACGTACAAGATTTACTCTTTCGTGGATAACGAGGTGTGAATGTTAATTAGTTTTCAAGAAAAAATGGTATTTTTTTTTTCAGGAGAAGAGATTTAGAACTCGAGATTAAAATCTTCCTTAGGCTAAACAATGGAGTTGCTGCAGGTCAGAAAGGGAAGATTCTCAATAGAAAGTTTTCTCAATGGATCCTTTTGTTAATGTACACGTGAATAGATAGATGTTTATGCGCTCCTGAAATTTGAACCCTCATTTCATTGGAATAATGGCACTTTGAGAAAATTACTAAATACGCACTGCAGTAATTCTTGGAGGGTGTGAAATTGTATTACAGTGGGCTGCAAGAGTGTCGAATGAGTTTAGAAATAGATAAATTTAGGGATGATTTTAGCATTAAACATTATAATTTTGGCAATATCTGTAGGACATTTTGATTTATTTCTGCAATTAACCAGACATAGTTAATTGAAGATTCCTGCCAGCATGGCTTCAAGGATTGGCCAATACAACACGTGAACATATCCTCAATATATATAATATAATATTTCAATGGACATTCGTGATAGATTGGCAATAAATTCTCTAACAAATCACACTATGGGTGAGATTATACCTCGGGGCTGGTGGCTTCATAATGCTGAATTTATGCGGTGATGCCTCGTTGAAAATAGGATTAAGGGATTTCAGCGCTGCATCTCTGCTCTAAATTTTCGTGAATATATATGGAAAAACAGTGAACGTTATTATACTTTGGGATAATGTGTAACAAAAACCTAACCCCCAGTGAGGCCTTCATCAATTGTGAAAACCAAAGTTATTGGGGTGGTTTTCTGGTTTTATTTCCCTTCCAACTCATCCATTTCCGCATCGGCCGCGCGGGTTGACCCTATGGCTGGTGAACCCTCTAAGCGAAAATTGTCAGTGCCATTAGCTGAAAATAACATTTCAGATAATTAGGAAATAAATTATTTTATAGACTGCCACACCGAATAGGATTACTGGAAGGGAAATGAGTTTTTGAACACTCGCCTTATTGCGGTCATTATTGTCCATCGCATTTGGACGGCTTCCCAAAATCGAAGGTCAAAGTGAGAATTTATGATGGCTCACCTCATAAATTATGGAATTGTCTTATTGTAGGCAATCTCTCAAGCTGAGAATGCAGCTGTCCCTGGACGTAGGAGGGTCGAATGGGGTACTTAATTACTTCTCAGAGCTCTCAATATATACATTTCTACAGGTCAACCACAATAACCTCCAGCGCCGTGGCATTGAACAGGTTACAAAATGAAGAAGGTATGTATATGGATGTGTAAAAAAAAAGGTCAAGTATCTTTTGTTTGCTCGTGACAAATGGACTATGGAAAATCAATTAAAGCCAGGAGTGCGAGCAAAAAGATACCACCCTCTAATTAGGCCATTCGCCTTGGTCATCCGCCAAGTGGAATCCGATCTGGCTAATTGTGCCAGAGAAGTGGTGAAAGACAATTAGTTTTAGTTAACCCAGATATGACAAAAGCATCTCAATTCTCGGACCCATGAGAAGGAATCGCAGCAAAAAGTGTCCACATGACACAAAAGGGTTACACCACACACCGCGCTTTGGCCAAAAGACATAAATCAGCCAGTTGCATTTTTAGTGCATTTGGTCTTATGCCAACTTATTTCACTTCTTCCAACTCACTTTTCCCTCCATCCCTCCCTGGCAAAGTGTTGCACGTCAGTCTGTGCCACAATCTCCAGAGACACAGAATCCAGCATCCGAAGAATAAAACTTGCGATATGACACAGTGACAGGGATTTTTTATGCGCTCAACACAAAATCTAAATGTGAACAAATTGCAATTTCCACCCGAAGAAATCCCGCCTCACGCCTCCAATGACATATTAGTTGTCAGGGTGAAATGGCAAAGAGGAAATGGAAAACTTTCATATGTGCGCCAACAATAAAGTGCCAGAAATCCCACCTAAATTCCATTGGAGCTACGTGCACTGACTTCCCAGTGACTTTTCAATGAGATGGCAGAATTAAGTAAGATAGTGGTAATTTATCAGATGATTCTTGTCTCCAAAATGAGACACACACTGCTCCCAGAGAGAGACTTGGGGAGGAGAAAAGCCATCTCTCAATTCCTTGCAAGTGAAACTGACAATATTGATGACTTCACTCCATAAATTTTGCAAATGAACAAATTCTATGCATTGTTTTCTAAAATTATAAATTGCTTTCTTTTCTTTAAATTTCGTTGTAAGAGTTTTTGGAAATAGAAGTGCTAAATACGAATAATCGAATCAATGACGATAAAACTGATTTCAAAAAGACATTTTGAAATTATCAAAAAGAAATGTCAAGTTTAGACTGGCAGAGTGCCCCGACACGTTGCGTTTAGGGAAGAGGGAGTTAGTGGGATGATAAAGTTTGTTGCTTTTTAGCCGAATGGTTTGATGAAATTCTTAAAAAAAAATGTAATGAATCCCCACTTGATCGGTTTGTGGCGAGTAAAACACTCGAAAAACAGTTCAAAACTTTTGAAATTCAAAGATCTTTCTAATGAGTACCCACACGATAGGGTTAAGACCCGAGCACAACTTAGAGATTAAAACTAAGGTTTAAACCCGGATTAAGTTTAAACTGGTTTAGGATTGTAGGAAATTCAAAAACCTTTCCATTAAGTACCCACATGATGGGTTTGGGTCGAAAAAGATAATTTCAAACATTCGACCTTGAAAAAACGTTAGACGGAGTGTATGGAGGTCATTGGCATGTATGGACTAAAAGTGCGTATAGTGATTCTACAAAACATATGTGAAAATGAAAATAATCGTTAGAGCCGTTTTCGAGATATATCAAAAAAACATGTTTTTATAGGGGATAGGGGGGCTTTTTAGAAAAATGAAGGGCCTGGTCCTGATCCCAGGGTCGACTTTAGGGGGAGGGGGGTCACCCGAAGACCCGAAGTCTATATCTGCAACTGTTTGGCCTCCAGGTCAATAACAGACGAATAAACGGAGAATCGGATAAACGGAGAAACATTTGGATTGCAGTATTGCCATTTTTCTGTCGGGGTAATAAAATATATGTACAAATACAAACGAATTTTAAAGATGAATTCAAATTCTAAGAATCCATTCCAATTTGCAAAGTCCTTGATGAGATTCTGTTCATGTTTAAAAGCAAATTCGCGCCTCTAATGCCATTTACCTTTTCTGCGATGCGATCTAACCAAAAGTTAATGTCTCAATTTATTTCCTCATGTGAATCGAAAAAAGGTGAATAAAAGCTTGAGTAAATAATGGTTTCCTCCTCGAGACACCCAATTTTAAGCACACCATGGTGGTTAAATTTTCAGCATGAGAAGAATTTACACGAGTAATGAAGCTTTATTGACTCTTTTATGGTATATCATGACAGGATCAATGATGATATCACAACAACCCGCAAATTACGTCTAATAGTAAACTTTTTTTTTCATAAACACCTAATTATCTTAATTCTACGGTACACATTTATTGTTTCAAAATCTAATGTGAGAGCAAATACTGTGAGAGTGCGTTTTCTTCCTGTTTGCCGACGCATAAAAAAGAGAGGCTCTCTTGAGTGAGTTATTATGTGAAATGGTCACATCAAAACCACAAATTATGCCAACTTGCACCTGCTTCATGGTAACGAAGAAAGAGATACTCTTCATACAAAGCACCAATTATAGCTGCAAAATTAGATCATCTCTTTATTAGTCTGTATTTTTACGGCACCAAATGGGAATGAATTTCTTTATTTTTGTGTCGGCGATGGAGCAAGAGAAGTGAATTAACTGCGGTTCTTCATTCACAGCTTATGTTATCAGTTGGAAAACTAAATAGGTCGGATTGGTCTAAAAGTTTTGGAAAAAATAATTTAACATCAAATGTTAAACAAGCTTTTCATTGAATAATTAGTTTCCCTTAGTCTTAATTTTAGTATCTTTTAGTCAGTATGAAAAACTTTGTAATAATGAGCTCTATTCTGCACATTAAGATAAAGATTTAAAGTAAAGATTTTAAAGATTTCTAGTTTCTTTAGAAAAAAATATAGAGGTTCAGTCTTAATTCAAGATCTAGGCAAACCCTAAATTCAATATCTATTCAAAGACTTAAATCAAGATGCAGGCAAAACATTAAATCAAGATCTAGGCGAAGCCTTATTTCAGGATTAAGGCAAACTCTTAAATCAAGATCAGGACAAAGCCCTAAATCAAAATCTAGGCAAAGCCATTTAATCAAGATCCAGGCAAAGCCTTCAATCAAGATCTAGGCAAAGCATTTATTCAGGATCTAGAAGAAGTCTTATTTCAAGATTAAGTCAAAATCTTAAATCAAAACTAGGGAAAGCCTTAATTCAGGATTGTACTCAGATACCAAATCCTTATTTTCCACATTATTTCTTTATCTTTATTAACAGAATAGAGCCCAATATTTTACTTTGATCCCTAGCTATGAGGATCTAACTAAAACTAAAGGTTCAAAAGCTAAAGCCTTAGACAATATTTATTAAATAAAATTGTTGTTCTATATGCAAAGATTTCTCTATACTCGATTAGTTGCTTTCAAAATATGCCTAAATCCAAAACTTATTTCATCAAGAATTTAACATGACTCACAATTTCTATAAGCAGGGCATGCATAGGCTTATCATGTATTTTTTCTAATATAAAAAGTTTTTTGTTGGCTGTTTCAGTATAATAATTTTCTTTTTTATACATCAGTTCTCTCGCTCTTCTTGCACTTCTGCTTTTCGGGATAATCACACCTTTCAACTTGTTATACACACCCCAAAAGTCATAGTCGTAAAGCGTGGAGATGGCGAGGTTGATCATGATGAAATGTTTTCATTTTCTTTTATTTCATCGTGAATTTTGACATTTTTTTCTAAACTCAGCGGAGTTTTATTCTCAGAGATCTCACGGTGAGGTGAGAAATTGCAAAATATATTCTTGAATATATTCACAGTGAATGAGGTATACTGTCAAAAATTACTAATACATTTGTCAGCTTTTATGAATTACTATTATAATACTATGCACAATAAAATTCAAGAACTGTTGTATGGAAATTTTTCAGAAAACTTTTACTGCCACTCATAATAAATCACAGCATCAATTTTGCTGAGAACTGCCATGTCACGTTTGCAATTGAAAATTCAACGCCAAGTCCATCATACGTCCAGATGCCACTTCACATAGAGATGCGCTTTTATATTTTAGAGAAACGGATAAGAGATCCCAATTGAATTCACGGAACGCATTTTCACTTCACATTTTCCATCTCATCCCTCTCTGGAATATGGCTGTAGCAAAAGTGGCCAATTTCAGTCTGCCATATAGGGAAAATCCCCGTAGCAAAAATGCTTTGTCCTGTTGGTTATATGGGATAAATGAAAATCGGGATTTTTAGCAGCTAATAGGATTGCCAGACCAAGCAGGAGGGATTATTCCCACGCTGAAGCAATACATCTGGCCGAGGATTGCACTCTTGCAAGGTGACAGAATATGATTGTTAGAATCATATTTGGCAATATCCGATTATTTGAATTATTGACTGAACTATCAAACCCCCGGTAACCTAATATGCATATGATGATTTTTAGTCGGCTTCTTCGAAAGGAAATCCTTTTTCCTGATATCTTTAGAATCGACGTGGCAGGTGGAGAGGTCATTGGGGTTAACATCTCCATCGTGGACGAATACAATTTCCCGGATTTTGATTTTTTCTAGGTTTAAATAATTCGGGATTTCTGTATACATCATTAAGAATGCCTAAAGTCAATGTATTAAAATATAAAATTTAAAACTTAGCGGCAAAAAGGGGTTATAATGATGAAAATTATGAGAGCAATTGCAGAAAATACTCACAAAATCATGCTGGGACTCTTTTAGCTACGCAAGGATACTTAGAACATACGTGTGTTATCAGAAGCTGTTTGATTTAATGAAAATTGTCGACGGATTGATATTATACGAGGCGCTTCGCGCCTCTCTTTGCGTGGTTTGTGTGGTTTGTGTAGTAACTTGGATCTATTAAATTCAGGATTAAATTGATTGAGAAGATTCATTAGCGGATAAAAAGTCATAGATAGGGGAAATTTGTACGAGAGGTTCCAAAAGGGCGTGTAGGAATCATCCCCTATAATGTTAAGTTACAGACCACGTTACCCCAATCAACTCCTTCATACATTGAGAGCCGCTAGTGCATCATTTTAGTGATGAAAAAGTCGAAAATGTCCGAAAAAATGGTAAATTTG
>CAKKOB020001738.1:0-18708 GCA_918844115.2 Phlebotomus perniciosus
CAAATTGGAGATCGTTTCTAAATATAGAGAAGAGAAATACCATTTTGGTTTTTGCCTCTTTACATCCCAGACGAGCAAAGATGGAAATTAATAAAGTGGGAAATAAAAGACGAAACAAGTGAAATCTGCTCCATCATCATGACACATTATTACTCATGGAGTTTGTTAATTTTATCGGTGGTTTTTTTCCTCCTACTTCTTGAGCTGCTCCCTCATTCTCTCTATTATTTCCTCACACATCGCACATATTCCGTATATATCATCCGTCTTGTGTGCGTTTTCTTTGCGATTTCGAGTGCGAGAGCAAAAACGCATGATAAAAACATAACAAAAAAGGCTCTCATTGAACAAGAAAAGAAGGTTAACTTCATGTCTTCTCCACTAATTGTGACAACACCGAGAGATTTTGCATTTGTGACTCGCGAAGTCGGGAAAAAGTGCAGAAATACTTTTTCATCTCATTAGAGATGCTTCTTTTTTTACTCCTATAAGGTTTCTAACAATTTCTACACCCGTTGGTAAACATTTTATAGTAAAAAGCCATATATTGTAAGGTTTTTTTTCTCTATTATTAAATGCTTTGTGGTTTTGAGTGGCTTTTTTTTAATCTTCAAATTTTAGTATAAAAGCTCAATTGAGATAAAATCAGAGTTGAATTGCTCACGCAAGTTTGGCAATTATTCATCGTTGTGAATCGAAAGGAAACTTCTTTTGAAAGAGAATTGCAATATTTTAGCTAAAGACTTTTTTTTAGTTAATTTACATTTTATATAGCGCTATTAAATTTCATTATGTTTTTAACTTTTTTATATCATTGAAGGAGAAAAAAATATCATTTTTGAAAAGAAAGAAAATTATTAGTTTAGTTTAAACGCCTTTGTAAAAAATAAAGAAAATATTCCTCATTTATAAATTAAAGTAATATTTCTAAGATTTCAACTTACTGAAAATATTAAAAAATGAAAGAAATGTGTTGAACCGTTTTTGTGACATTCGAAATTTTAACTTTTTTCGTCTTCAGCACCTCTAGCGGTGATCCGACAAATTTAAGATGTTCCGAAAAGTTGATTTTTTTGCGAGATCTTTCCAACGAACACTTGAAGAGAATTAAGAAAGAATAAGAAAGCAATGATTTTCTTCTCAAAATTTCAATTGATGGCAATTAAAATAAATCGTTACTCATTGACCGAAAGATCTCCATAACGACCAAAGTTCCCCTACGCATTGGCGATAAACAATAGCTAGAGAATTAAAACTGCAATCAGGTTTTTCTCAACATAAGAAATCTCGAAAACATCTTTTCTGCAAATAACTGCCAGCAAACAGGGGCTTGTGTTAAATGATTTTCAATGAGCAAACCCCAAGCAGAAAATATTCTGCGGCGTAAATTAATTGAAAGATCACCTCAATGGAAATATCTTATCGATTTACAATATCGATGCCGGTCTCTCTAGGTGCCTTTCAACTGTGCGGAGAGTCTTGCAAGAAAGTCTGTTGTATCTCGTGCAGTGATCTCGCGTTATTTTTAAACATACACTTTGGAACACTTGCGATTGCAAATAATGTTGAGCAGTGAAATAGGAGGAAAAAGTATTTGACCGTTAAGTGGAAAAATTGCTCTCGTAGGAGTTCAAGGGTGGTGATCGAGTTTCTCTTGTTGGAACCATAAATGTAAGAAGGGGGAGAGAGAACCTCTCAAGTGGATGTGTTAAGAAACCTAACCTAGGACAAAGAGTAAGAATTTTCTGCCACAAGAGGCACATTCCTGTCCTCAATGTACTGTACAATTTTACACAGATTATAGGGGAACCATCTATGACAAACACTGAAAGAAAGAAATTGATAAAGAAACCAGAAACTTGGTTGAATCAACAAAAGAGATCTATTTCTAACAAACTTTGATAAATTCTCTGTAAAAATTTGTAAAAATGTGTTTAATTTGGTTATTTCAACATTTTCTTTAAACAAAATCACAAATTTGTTTGTAAAAGTTTGTTGTTTGTCAATGAAATTGTTTGAATCTTTAACAAATTATTACAAAGTTTAAAAAAATGGTAGCGTAGGCTCAAAAATTAAAAAAAATAAAGATACTTTACAAAACTTTTGTTAGATTTGTATGGAATCTTACAAATTTGTACAAACATTTAACAAACTTTAGTAGAATTTACAAAACACAATAACAAATTTGCAAAGAATCCTTTAAAATGATCTTTTACTGTATCAAGCAACATTTTATTATAGTATAATAACAATTTTTTTCAGTGATGATGACTTGATGGAAATAAAAGTGGAAAACTGTTGATGAGGATACTTGAGAAAAGTTTATCTCAATGTAAATAGAATAGCGACATTTATCACAATTTGTACACAGACTTATCATAATTCCACTCGATCCCCCCTCCGCCTCCCACTCTCCAACCCATTTGGACGAGGCAAATTCGAGAGGAAGGAATGAAGAAATAAAAGAAGCCAAACGAAGAGAAATATGAGAAGAGTGGAGAGTAAGAAAAAAAAACTTTAAACTTTCCGCTTATCTGACACGGAGTATTTTCTAAAAATTGACATTTGCTTTCCTCGTATAACCAGATAAAATTCTATATTGCCACATAATATTCTCCTTCTCACTCTCCTTGAACACAACATAGTGTCCACGAGTGTCTTTTTTCTTCAACACTGCAGATATAGAAATGTTGAGAAGGAAGAAGAAAAAAACATGACAATTGTACAAGAGTTTTATGAAACCAACTCCAATATCCACTGACACGACAAATAGAGTCTTTCAATCCAGGAAGTCAACAAATAGAGACTTAAGAACATTTCCAAGTCGCGTATTTACTCAGCAATTACAACATATTTTCACTCCCCGGGAGAACCCAAATGGAAGGGAATTTTATCAATGACTTCGTGTGTTTCTCCCCAGCTTTAACTCTTTAGGGAATTTTCATTCACTCCTTTCGGTTTTCAATTAGGAGCTGTTTGCATAGAGTTGCTCTCTTTACATGTAGAGAACATTCTTTACGGTTTAATTGTTAAATTTAATGACTTAATCTCGACATAATCTACATAATTAGTGAAAAATCCACACACACTATCAAAAAATTAGCTCCAAAAAATATCTCAGCAAAATGATTTTTTAAATTACGAATAAGTCTTAAGCTTTAAGCTAGCTTTAGAGCACGCTAGCCCTAAGGTTGGCTTTAAGCTTAAACCTGGTTTAAAGCTTAAGGTTGGTTTTAAGCTAACTTTCAGATGAGCTTTAAGCTAATGGGCTGGGTTTAATCTTAAGGCTGGATTTAGTCTTAAGGCTAGCTTTAAGTTTAAGGCTGGCTTTCATCTTAAGGCTAGTTTAAAGTAGCTTTAAGTCTGGCTTTAAACTTAAGGCTGACTTTAACCTGCAGGTTAACTTTGGCTTTAGGCTGACTTTAATCTTAAAGCTGGCTTAAAACAGTCTTAAGACCACGGCTTTAACCTTAGGTTGACTTTAACCTTAAGGTTAGCTTTAGGGCTTAATCCCAGCTTGTATCTTAAGACTTCCTTAAAACTTAGTGCGCATTCTTAATTAAAAAACTGGTTTTGTGAAGCTGATTTGATAGTGTGGATTACCTTAAGACTCAGAGTAACGGTTTTAGGTAAAAAATTGTCTAAAAGATTCGAAATTCCTTGCGAAATTCTACAAATTTTTAAAAATTTTAATGTAAAGAATATTATAAGAAAAGGACTGCAAAAAATTAAGATGTAAACCATTCTTCTTGCAACGCTTCTTGATTTATTGAAATAAAATTTTTCTTTTAATATACATTTCTGATTACTTTAGCCATTTTTACCCTTGATCTTTTAAAAATAAATCTTCTTTGAAGAACCACACAAATCATCTGAAGATCTAATGTTGAGTCTCTCATCTCACAGAAACCCCCTAGTTGAAGTGCAATATTTGCTGTACCAATGAAGTAATCTCGCAAATCTCGAGAGACAGTAAAATAAGCTACACTGACAAGAGAATTATTTCTAGAATTCATTGTTTGTGCCGAGAAAACTGAAATGATTCATGGGAATTGTGTTTGTCAGTGTCTTCCTGTGTCAATGGAATACACCACGATGACCTCTTTTTCTACGGCGAAAAATCAACCATTCAGCCTTGAAGATGCCGTTTCGTGTCCGGTGAAAGGAAGAATTAAGGTTAGAACCCATTCTTATTTCGGCAAAGACAATCTTAAACACCCACCATATCGCATGATTTTTAATGATTTTATTCCCTCCTCAAATCACTCAATGAAGCTCAACCATAAGCCAATAAGCTTTGATTTTAATGCTCCCAACAAAAGCCCCGCGGAGGGATAATGGAAAATATACGAAGAAAACAAATTAAATTGCATGAGAATGCGAAAGAAGAATGAAGAGGAGACATAAACTCATTAAATTACAAACCATGTCCATTATTGACATTCGATGACAAAATATGGCAAAAGAGACGCCAAAGAAAAAGCCAAGAGAGGCGAAATGGCCAGTTGAGGAGAATTTTTAAAGTTAAAACAGGAATTTGTTGACAGACACGGAATACGCGTTAAAAATATATTATTTAGCATCTTTTATCTCTATATTATCGTCCAATGATTTAGTCTTTAGTCATACTGGATTTTTGAAATAATCTTATTTGCGAAAACTTAGCAAAAACTCATATCTTTGTTGGTTTTTCATTCGATCCATTCGATATTTATATTGCAAAATATCATTTGGGAAGGGAAACACACCTATTGAAAATTCACGATAAATGTCTTTTCGGTGGTTGAATGAGAAAAAAAAGCAACTGGTAAGCCTTTAACGTGCCTAACTTATAGGAGCTGTGATTATTTTATGGTTAACTCAGAATTTGGAACGAATTTAACCCATAAATCAAACTGGAGTTTGAAAATTGAAAATCTTCTTTTTGGCTTCAGCGCCACAAGCGGTGAACACACAAAGTTTAGATGTTCAAAAGAAACATAGCATTTTGCAAGACTTTCCCAATGAGTATCATAAAATTAAAATCAGATCAAAATTCAGGGATAAAATGAACATTTAAATTTTAAATTTAATTCCGATCCAACAATAGAAATAAGTTATTCAAAAAAACGATATTTTGGGATAATTCAAAATGGCGGATAAGAGAGTGGATGTGGCCATATTTTGAAACGTCCTATAATTCCTCCAGAATTTCAAATCGATTAGAATAAATTTGCTCTTCATCTGATCATATAAGTTGTGAATCTGGTTGAATCACTAAAACACCAGCTAAAAGATAAAGTCAGAAGAGAAGAAAATATACGAATAATACAAAAAAAAATATACAGCATTTATGCTGAGAGATGTTCCCAAAAACCAGTTTCGCAGCATCCAAAAATCTCAAGAGAGCTCGAAGACGGTGAAATAAAGCAAAAGAATCGAAACAGGATTGGAGCGAAGATGCAACAATGTTTGGAGACTTTTTTTTAGCTTTATTTTTATTGTGGGGAACGAAGCCCATCGCGACTGAGGGATGAAAAGTTGCGCAAACAACAAGCACTGAGGCTGGACAAAAAGAGCAATATTGGTTGTTGATGCAACAGCCACCAGTGCTTAAAGGTGTCAAAGAAGTTGATGACTCTCGAGAGCCAGTGAAGAAGGGAGACAAGTAATAAGCATCAATTGCAGCAACTGTATTAAGTAATCATCCGAGTTAATCATAGCTATAAGATCAACGACAAAAATTGCACAAGATGATGCCCAGTTTGGAAAATTATTTTCCAGTCTCTCGACTCAGGCACAAAAATTGCCTCATGTTGATGTTTATCTCAAGCCAGACTTCAAGAATTAAAAGAAGTTGAAAAAAAAATCCCTGTCAAGATCACAAATTTTTATCCAATTAAATTATCACCTTCCCGCATCGATGACATGAATTTTCAGTTCATCACTTACCACAGAGCGCCAAAGTATTGTCGATGATCTGAGAATCAACTCTATGTCACTGATGTTGATGTCCATAATGCTGCAGATGCTGAAAATAATAAAAAACAAGTTTGCAAGGAGCTAAAACGGTTTTTATAACCCTTTTCAAAGACTAGAAACCTTTGAATCGTTTTAAACAGCTTAAAAACGTTTTTTCGACCAGATTTTTGAGATTTTTCACAAAAAAAATACATAACGGAAAACAAAAATTTAAAAATAAAAAAGAGAGATTCTTAAAATACTATAAACTTAAAAAAATATAAAGAGTCAAATACTGGTAATTCCAATTACCAATCAAAGCCATACCCTCAATTCACGATGTTACAGCGGTTTGAGCAATAAAATAAATTGGGTATTACTGGCAACTTTCAATTTATATGAAATGCTAGATAAAGAACCCAGCCAAGTGGTCGCCAAAACACTGAAAGTGGGCAAATGATTGCAGGTGCGCAAATAAAAAGTCCCATACCATCGATGTGAGACAAAGAATGGTGGCCTCTGCGAGAGCCCATCTAAAAATGACAAGATGTGCGATTTAATGAGTCTCTGGCGATGGCTTGTAAAATGCCAAGGTGATCGTCACAGATTTGTCCGAGATGAATCTTCCCTAATAGTGATGAAATCTCCGTGTGATTTCGCATGAGAGTGGATATATCAAAAAGGCATCGAAATTTTTAGCCATTTTATAGGCTCACTCAAGTCTCTATTTACTCCACTAATCAAGCCTTTTTAGTCAACCTCTCCAAAATGCGGTAGTTAAGCGGCGCGCGATTGTGAATTGCTTGAAAAATATGAAGTGGTATATAAGAAAAACTTTAATGGTAATTTAGTCACTGTCTGACACTTCAATATCACTTCCTTGTTTTTTTTTCTCGCCTCATTCACACACCACAACCTCACGATTATAATTCTCCTTTGTTAAATACCTGTTAATCGACTCAGCAATTCATTCGACGCAATTTTATTCATGTCTCTCGTCTTTTCCCAGATAGTGTTGTGTTTAAAAATACGCGAAAATACCCTTTTGATCACTTTGAGGTTAGGTCCAAGATGGCGCCACAAACCGCCACAACAAGTCCTGCATTCGATCGCCATGTTGGGAAAATTGCATGAGCCGAGATTCTTTTGTTCATATTGTGAACAAGTGAATTCCATCCAGCATTTTCTCACTGTTTATTCAATTAAATTTATGCTTCATCTCGGACTTGTGTGCGCCAATACATCCGAAAAAGAGCGCCTCATTGTGTATATTTTTTTTTGACCAAGTTGACTCCGTCAAGGTGAGCAACAGCCACAGGTATTTCGATGATTTGTCGCTCTGCTGGTGGCTCCATCTGATCGCGTGTGTCTTTGTGTGGTGACTTCACACAATACCAATTAAATCGATTCCTCGTGCGCTTCGACACAGGCCACGATTGACTTGATTGAAGAAAAAAATGAGACGCGATCTTGTGTAAATTTTTCACAAAACGACCAACAAGTAAAGGAGATGCTAATCGAGTATAATAAACTTCTTTTTTCTCAATCTGAATTTTTAATCACTCTTTTTTTTCTTTCTTCTTCCTCAATTCACCTTCGATCGGGTTTTCCGCAATAGCTCCGATGACGATTGCAAATATCGATACAGGTATATCGCACCATTGCGTTTCGGCGTCACGCTCGAGGGATTTACCTCCCGAAAAAAAGTAAAAAAAAAAGAGATGAAAAGCCATTTTACGTTCACTTTTTCCTCAACATCATCCCAAAAACATCCTTCAAGAGGCACAAAAAAAAATCACATGATCATTAGGAGGCAGAAAAACCGAGAGATCTCCAGTATTTTTACAGTTCTACAATGCTTACGATTTCTTCTTCACTTTTTTACGTGCCGCTCAAATGTTCCCTCTTTATTCTGTCCAATAAAAAGGGAACCGAACGTGAAAGACATCGGCGAATGCTTGAACTTGTTAATAATTTTTAGTGGATATTTCGATGAAGGTCTCATAGGTTTAGAGTGGTATAGATATAGAGGTTTAGGGTGGTATAAGAGACAGAGGTAGTAGTAGTAGAGAAGTTTATTATTTTTGTTGATATTTTACACATACATTTATCAGTTACGGGGTTTAATCGATTTATCGATGAGTTCTTGTACATATTGAAGATATAGTAATTGTTTTTAAGATTATTGGATAACTTTGTTTCATATTTTCAATTCTTTCAAAAACTGTAACGTTCAAAGATCAAAATACATCGAAAACACATTGAAAACTCAACGACAAATTAATAAAAAGCGTCAAAGTTTCAATTTATCATCACTTTATAATAAAACCCATTAATACCCTTCCAAGATCACAGCAAAAAAAAATTTGTTTTTTAACCTAAATCTTTAAAAATTAACCAAAAGATAGGAAATTCGATTAGTTTCTGTATTATTCTTGCATCTCAGCCATCTCAGTGCCTGAGGCGAGTTCCCATAATAAAAGATATTGTGGCAACCTGAACAAAAAAGCAGACGAAAGAAAAATATCTTTAATTAGAGGAACATGGTGTAAAAAGAGATGAAGAGTAAAAACAGGATATTTGTTTAGTTCTCTCCCAATGCGGCCCCTCTTGTCCCCTCCCCCCCTTTATGTAGAGGGCACAAAAATCAGCTGGTTGGTGTGTCTGTATGTTATTACGATACAATTGATGTAACATAATTAATACACAATTTAGCGTGATTTACAATCCACATCACTGCTCACAGGAAGATTGTGTAAAGCCCAAAGAGTAAATAGACGCGATCGACAGGGTTGAACTAGTTCAGCCTTTATCTAGAGATCGATCATGATTTTTCTATTGCATGTATAGATCGTGCGACTAATTGTTGAAGCTTAGAAAACCTATAGAAATGCATTGCCATTTCCTGATTCTTGATCTTCAAATTTAACAATAGCCATCGATGTTCTTGGTAATCAGCGAACTTGATCGGGCGGGAAACCCCCAAATGTGACCCTGCCTTTCAAATTACACTCAATGTTTTTGTTGTTTGTTATTATTATAGTATCAGAGCGTCAATTTATTTGCTGCTGAATGAAACGCGACGGTGGAAATAGCGCACAAGAGGAGGTATAACATAAAAAAATTCTTGACTCTAGTAACACAGAAAATTGAAAGTCAGCCACACAATCCAAGAACAAAACACGAAGGGGCAAAAAATGCCATGAGAACGCCATCCATAGAATCTTGAATGCTATATAGTAATTTCAGAATGTAAAATTTCGCTTCTCTATATCTTATAGCAATTCAGTATTTTCCACATTTTTTTTTACCTTTTTTTGCTTCTTCTTTTAACTGCGCGCCTCTTCTTCTCAGTCTTTCGTACATTTTCATTCTCCTCCACCTTCGAGACATGAATTTCATTTTCGAAACGCATATAAACATTTTGAACCGAGAGAGGTATAGAAGTTAAAAAAGAAGAAGAAAAGATTCCAAAGAGACTTGAAAAAAAGCGAAAAGAAGGTGGAGATCCAGAAGGTTTTCTCAATCATCTTCTTTCAGCCATTTTCCATTGGAGATTTAAATTTAAACACTATTCCAGCAAGACACCATGATTTTTAATTATAGATAGTTTAAATGGAAAAATAGTTGGAAGTAAAAAAAAAAACATAACAACAAAATAATACTGAAACAGAGACCCAACAAATGCCAATTCACTCTGACCTTCCAAAACTCGTCCGCAGAAGCACCATTTTCTCGATTTTATTTCTCAAGTCACTGGCTTATGGTATTAAGTGAAACAGGTTGAGTGCGAAAACAAGTGAGAAAAATCAAAATATCGCAAAAATCGTGCCTCACCCTCCCTCCCAAAACATCACGATCCGTTGAGGATCGTTGATTTTGGATGATCTTGAAAAATGGCTTCAAATCGATTGCAAGAAGATCAATCCATAGCGTCCTCAACCAGATGATCTTCATGCGGATCGACCCAGCATTTTACGAACATGGCAACATTACATGATATCTGTGGCGAAAAGGCAATCACGATCGGTGCTTTGAGAGGTGCTGTTTTGTTGTTACACACAAAACGTGGCGTGTCGGCTGTATTTTATTGGATGATTTTTTGACTTTAACAGATTTAGAGTGGATTTAACACTGAGAGAAAGAATAATAATTCTTCAAACGAATATAGTGAGTTTACAATCCTAAACATATTTGAGAGAAAAATTAAAAAGAAACCGAAAAAGAATCATTTTGTAGAACTTTTAACACACATAATTTCAAAATCTTATTTTAAAAATGTTATAAAATAAAAAAATATAAAAGAAAAGAAATAAACTAATCGTAAAACCTATTGCCTTTGGATTAACATCCAAATAAAATTCTCAAAAGCGTAATGAAGTTTTTGAGTTTGGGTGAAGATCAAGAGGGTCAAATTTATATGATCGCTAAAATGGTAATTTTAAGAATAAATAAAATCTTGACAGAATTCCTCTAAAAGTCTTAGTTTAATTAGACTTGAAAACTCTCAAACCACAGTATTCTCATTTCTAGTTCGAGCCGGTATTAAAATAATCCCTAAAAATCTTAATTAATTTTCAAGCTGGAAAAGTTTAATTTTTATGACGAAAAAATCTCAATTACAATACGATTTATTTCTCAGTGTTTTGAGGAGAAAATATACAAGTAAAAAACAAGCGTAAAGTGTCTAAATGGGCCATAAAGAGCTCCAGATAGTGATCTTTCGCGATCAATTCTATTGATCTTTCACATCGTCCAGTGTTTGATCTGGCCTGATCACACATTATCAATCAGGTGAAGGAAATTTGACGCACTTAAGGTGATCTCAACACCGATACTGTACTCGATGGAGATCTTAAACCTGCAAAGATCATCCACACCTACTTTGAAGACTATTGTAAGTCGTTGAAGTTTTTTTTGTTATTTCTCCCCATCAATAAAATCTTCAGTTATCCGCAATTAATATTTCAGTATATCTGATTGAATTCCCTCCTCGCTTCTACACTCACATTTTATTGGCATATGTAATTAAATTACAATGCAACTTCGTCACACTTTTCCACATTATTGTTATTTGTGTTTCTCTGTGTATATAAGATGGAGATCTGCGTGCCTATGATACATGGAAATTATTACGTGCGCTAGAGTGAGAGAGATTCCAGTAATAATAAAAAAAATGCTGGTGTATTGAAATTCACTAAGAGTCAGCATCGTTATTTTACAATTTTTATACCTTTTTTTCTATCTTTGTTTTCTTATTAGCTCACCAAGCATCACCCCAGCTTAATAGAGACTTTATAACATATTTCATTTCACATTTTTTTTTCTCTCTTATAATTTCATTTTATGCAACATGCAACAAACAATAATTTTTCAAATGCGACGATGGTCGGTCGTCGACGTTTTCGTGTGTGTTGTTTTTTTTCTATTAACCTCCTCTAACACTTGTATTTAATTTCTCTTTTTCTCGCGATGGCGTAATTTTGTGCCTGTGACTATAATTTTAAATATCTATTAGTTAATTCTTCAATATTTATTGTACGCCTAGAGATACTTTAATGTGTTCTTTTTTTTACCAATTCCCACGACTAAATGCTAATAACATTTTGTTCGCTTCTTTCCACCATTTTTCACGACGCAATGCATTGTTTATTGGATATTTCTATTTGTGACATTCCAACTGCAGTTTATTTTATGTGTAAATACTTTTTTTTTCGTGGTTAAGCTGTAAATTGTGCGGAGAGCACGAAGATGCAATTTTGCGATTTTAGCGCTAGCGTCGCCAAAGGGGACGCCATCTCCCAGGGATCTGGCAGACATCTTGGAATTGCGAGCAACTCCTGAAATTTGCTTTCCTCTCACATGATCAGTTGTAAATTTCAGAGCAGGATACAACACAGTGACTCCCTTGAATTCCAAAGTAGTTTGTATAAATATGCTTTGACACTTGCGCGTATATTTGCTAGATTAATTTGAACATGTTCCCGAGAAACTGATCATTTATAAAAACAAAACAAAAATCAAGCCTAAAAGGAGAGAAATAAAAACAGGTGGTGACTCGTTGTTGAATGACAGTCACACAGTTTAACGCAGGAGTGGGAAAAAAGTCTTACACTCTGTTCAACAATACGAAAGACAATCCAGTGATTTGTATTCTTCAACTTGGACATGAGTTGCACAGTGAATAATAAAGTATCGAAGGCACACTCAACTTTAATGCTCCCTCTTTGAGGGAGAGACACACAATTGCAATAAAAAGATTATGCATAAAAATACCTCATCGTTTCTCTTCTCTTTTTTCGACTCATAAACTTTACCCATCGAGTAAAAATCCCCTTGGTTGCTATTAAAATTCGCCACGTGGCGATCGTGAGACACTGAAGTTATTCCATTTATTATAGGGGTTAGGAATATCAGTGGCGAGGGGATGAAATAATGTACCCTGATCGCATGACAATTTCAATTGACTCTCAAGAGCCTCTCGAGTGGTGAAACATTCCGTCTCATGAGGGCTTTTTGTGGGGTGACAATCCCCTTGATTGTAACATAAACAGCAATCAATTAACTCCTTTCGGGTTTTAATTCACAAAGACAAAATCTATTAAGAGCAATCATTAGATTTTGGTAAAGTTTAGATGGCGCTACGGGCAGTAAGGAGGTCCTGAAGCCGCTAGAAAATCTATTTGGACAATCATAAAGAATTCGACGGTTCCGGAGAAGATCAGCTTATAGCCTAGATGACGCTTCGAGCAGTAAAGAGATCCTAAACCTCTAAAAATTGAAAAACTAAACTTTCTAAAGCCCACAAAACGACTAGAAATAATTTTTAGTTTCGAATTGCACAAGTTTTATACAATTTTGCGCAACATATAGCCACAAAAGACGTTTCACGAGAAATTCAACAAAACTTGAATTAATATTCTTGTCGTGAAATTCTCTGAAATACTCAATACATTTATTATGAATTCTCTCCATTGATACTGATATCAATTCTGAATTTAACAATATGGAATTTAAATCAAAAGACACAACCACGAACTCCTCTTTGTCGACGCGAGAGCCCGCCGTGGAAGCCTTGAAACACCATGTTTGGAAGACATCTATGAAATTTTAAGTTAGACATCCCAAAAATACCTTCCATTTGATTACAAAATCCGGCCAAAAAAAAAGAGAGAACTCGTGAACCTTATCGCATGGGCCTGAGTACACACATTGAAAAATTGAAGGTGTTAAGCCGAAAGACCAACTCGTCTGTGGTTCACAAACAAGAAAATCATGAATCGAAAATTGAACCTCTAAACGAAAGAAATCGTATTTCAAACGATTACGCAGATCCCCCGATGAAACGTGTTTCTGTATTTAAATGTTATCGAATGAAAGTGAAAATCTCTCGCGATAAACTTCATTAATTTTAATCGCAAGTTTATGCGCCTTCGGTGTCTTGCGGCAAAATAGAAGCAAATAAAATTATTTTTTATCGCTCAATGAATGGAGTTTAGTGGCCAACCTTTTTTGGGTGGGTGAAAGAGAAAGACAAAAAAGAAAATGAATGAAAATTTTGCAAGCTTTATTATTTTTTTCTTATTCTTCTTCAATTAATGCAAAGTCTTTTTGGGTAACTCTTCCGCGAACGATATGGCATAAAAAATGGGGCAGTTGTTGTGAATTTTCCCGCTCATTTTCCACGCAACAACAACAACAAAAGATGGTGTGAAATAAAATTGCGCCTGCAGTCATTGTTTGTTGTCGGGGAAGATTGAAAATGAGAAAATAAACTTCCTCTTTTCCCGCCAAGTCACAATGCGGGTGCATAATCGAAGAAATGTGAGAGAAAGAGTGAAATAAAATGGAGGAAAAAAAGCGAAGAAAAAATGTTATAAAACCCATACTTTCTTCTTCCAGTCGGTTAAAAAACAGAAAATTAATTTGAAAAATAAATAATATGTTTTCGCATTTTGCGTAGGCATGAATAAATTAGAGGCCAAAATTCACCAGACAGTGAAGAAATTTTTCGTGTTTTTTTGAGGAAATGCCAAAGAGTCTCTCGGGAAAAATTAATTTATTGGAATTTCGCGAGGTTTCATCGACATTTCACCGGGTGTTATAAAATACCACAATAGTGAAAAATGTTACGACATTTCTCAATTACCAAAGCAATTAAAATTCATTTTCGGTTGAAATCGTGGGAATTTTTCTTTTTTTTCTCGCTTTATTGCCTTTTATTGTTATTATCAACCGGCAATTGTGCTTCCTCTATGTTGATATTTTGCTAAACTTATTCGCGATAAACATGTCTAAAACGTAGAATTGCTCTAAATTCATCCTAAATCATGCTAAAGGGTATTTCCTGCGAGATGGCGCTGCAGCTGGCGTGGGAGGAAAGTGAAATTGCAATATGGCGGAAAAAATGGAATAATCAACAATAATGTCATATTTCATTATGGAACAACAGAGAATTCCTTTGATGGCAATTTTTTCGGAGGCGAACATACGATGAACAAGCGGAGAAAGTTGCGGGAGCCCCAATCAGACATTTCACAACGACGAGGAGCACCAGTCGAAGAAAGAGAGTGAAAGGCCTTTCGGTTGCTCTTCATAAACTCGCATTTCCACGACATTTCGTGGCGCCCAAAGAGCATGGAGGCCAAGAAAAAAAGTCACTTCATGGCGTCAAACATCTTCCTACAAGAGCATCGAGCAAAACATCTATTTGCTGAAAT
Source organism: Phlebotomus perniciosus (assembly GCA_918844115.2). Taxonomy (NCBI): domain Eukaryota; kingdom Metazoa; phylum Arthropoda; class Insecta; order Diptera; family Psychodidae; genus Phlebotomus; species Phlebotomus perniciosus. The sequence continues at coordinate 14,661 of CAKKOB020001738.1, forward strand.
ATTCCAAATTGTCTCGTTGGTTTTTTTCTTTGGCCAATGTATGGCTTCAAAGTGTGGAAAATTTTCACATATCGAAAATCCCCAGTCTATTCTCTTCCACTTTCCGAAAGTTAATTGAAAAAGGAAAGGAAATTTAGGGGTGAGGAAAACATCCCTTCATTTAATTTCCTCTCACCCTCAATCCACACCAGAGAAATACTCATAACAGACATTCTCATGCTGGTGCTGATTAGGAGGGCTAAATATTCACACGAGGGGTTGATTTCCAAAACCAATTTAACTTTCTATTACTTTTAAATTATGTGGTATTGATTGTAATGGCTACTTTGTGGTGTCCATTTTGCTGAGAAACCGTTGGAATTTAATTTTTGGCGTCCCCTTAAGCGACTTGAGCGCCCCTATGAGAAATCAAGGGAACTTTTAGTAGAATTTTGTGAGATTAGTTAAAATTTTCTATATAAAATAAGAATAAATAGAATTGTAAATCGGTTTTAGAGTTAAAAAAGCTATTTTTTGACGAAAAATCGTAGTTTTAGTGAAAAAATTTCTCTCAGTGTAAAGAAATTTGCAAATTTAACCCATGAAAACAATAAATATGGTCTGTTGCTCCAAATAACCTCTAAAATCCAACACATGGACCCCCTATTTACGTGAAGAATATGATTATGCTACAATAAAGGGGCTTTTTCCAAAAACAAAAAACTAAAAAAAAAATATCGTGACTCTCGGTCATTTAATGCATTTTGGGCAGAAGAGTCCAGAAAAAAGAGGGCAAAAAATCCCGGAAACAATTCATGAATTTTTAATAATGCATTCAGTGGACAATTGCTGGGTCTTCTTTTTAGCATAAAAAAATAAAACGTAACCAATACAAGCACGAGAGTCCAAAAAACAGATCCGCATGTGCTTTTATTGGGTAGTTTCCAGTGCAGAAATTCCCTTTTATTTCAACATGAATCCAAAGTCACTTTTCCAGAAGCCGGATCTGAACTTGAACGCATTTCATGGACTGCGTAAAATTTCCTGTTTCCGCAATTTACGCGCTTCGCACACCAACTTTTCACCATTTCAATGTTGGAAGATTTTCCCTTGTTATTTTTTTTAAAATTTTTTCCAACGTCCTCAACTAATAGTTATTGACAAATTATTATAAAATTCTGCAATAGACTTTGCGTCACAATTTTTCGCTCACAAGAGTTCTTGTTCAATTGGAAAATTGCATCAGTTCATTTCACATTCATTTGATTCGCCTTCAATTGGCGTCGAGCTGCAAAGTGCAACAACCGCAAGTGGCAATAAGCTATTTATAAAAAGAGAAAGTATTAATTAATGTTTTTTTTATTATATTATAACTCTTTTTTATCTCTTCGTCTTGCTTCGGTTTTTTGCCACAACGGAGACACCAAATAGGGGGGATTTTTCTGGGGAGAAGCGGCAAACTAAGAGGCGTAAAGTCGCCCCCATAAGATCGCCATTTTTGAGCCTTTTCACAGCAAAATAAAGTGTCTCAATGCAAATCCCAAAGACACGTAAGTGTGCAGAAAATATATGTGAAAAAATTAAAATTGACTCTATAGAAAAATCAACATCCGTGAGCTGATGATTCTGTTTTTCATCTCATGTGAAGTATATATTTCTCAATTCTCTTCCATAAATTTATCTCGTCAGAGAGTGTCTCAAAAAAACGACGAATTTATTCATTGAACTTTATGAATTATTGAATAGATTTTACTCATGCAACAATAAATAATTGAACATGTCTCTCTAATTTAAATGGACGTGTAAGAGAGACGCGTCTGTAGTTGTTCACCAGACACAATAATAATGAACACTTCTCCTCAATTTGTCCCTCTCCCATATCGTTCCGCTAGTTTGCATCTCTCATTGGTTTCTTCCACTGACGGGTGCGTCAGTTGATTGAGAAACAAAACTTCAAATTGACTTTGAATGGCTGTGTTTACTCTATCGGCCACAGGGAGCGCTCAAAAATTGAGAACAGTAATTCTGCTGAAGTGCTGAATACGTTCAGTTAACACTTAATGGCATTTTTCATTTTTTATAATGTTGTGAAAAAAATATTTGCAAAAATATATTAAAATTTTTTAAGTAGTTTTATCAAAAATGTTAAATATTATAAATTCCCTGCACAAAAATTAATTTGATATATAAATGCCAAAAAATGTCACTAAGTGTTAAAAATTTTGAAAATCATAAAATCTAAAAGAACAAGTAATTTATACAACAAATAAAGATGTGAAGAAACATATTCTTTAAATATAAGTTACATTTCATTATTATTTTCTCAATTTTCCAAAAATTTTCACGTCATTTCGGGAACAGTTTTTCTCATTATAAAAATGTCAAAATTCCAAACATAACCTGTAATAGTTGTTTACAAGTTGCACAAATATCGGGATTTTTCTCATTGAAAATGGAAACAACAATTACTCTTAATACTGAAATTTGTAGAATTTGTGAAGAGACCAACTACCTAATCAACCTCTATGACGAGGATAATGCGCATCTGTTTGAGAAACTTAAAGAAATCGAAAATATTTCGGTAAGAACAATTTATTTTTGTTTTGTTTTTCCCTTTTCGGCACTTTCTACATCAAATTTTTCTTAATTTTTTAATTTCTTTTAAAGGACACCAATGAAAATCTGATGTACGACAACATTTTTAAGTACATCTGTACAAGTTGTGAGAACACAATTGAGGGTTTCTACGAGTTCAAGATTCAATGCAGAAACACAAGATCCAAATTGATTGCGGCGGCAACTTGTGACTTTTTCGCCCAACCACAGGAAACCCTAATCATTCTGGATGACAACATGCAACCAACGGAAAAGGAGGTTGTTGTTGACGAAACGGCATCAGAGAGTTCAGTTGAGCTGATAGAAAGCAGTGATTCCATCGAAATAGATACGGATCAAGTTCCGGAAGCTGCGACAAATCCTCAGACATCCCCCTTGAAAATCATCTCAGTGTCCAGTCAGCAGGATGCAACAATTGCCGAAATGTCCAACCCGAAGTCCATTGTTTGTACGATTTGCAACAAAAAAGTGGCCGCCCGGAGTTTCGACATGCACAAGGCGCGACATGAGCAGAAGAAGATCTTCGAATGCACCGAATGTTCCAAGACTTTCATGAGCAAGAGATACTGGATCGCCCACCTTAAGGATCACATCAGCTACAGGGAGTTTCAAGATGGCGGCCAATGTGATAAGACGCTAATGGTGGCGGAACATCCGAAAAACCATCAAATCACTCATTCGGAGGAGAAAGGCTACGTGTGTCCGATTTGCGAGAGAGGATTCAACAGATATCACAATTTGAAGGGTCATGTGCAAAGGGTTCATGGAAAAACCATTACCATGGTGGATAATTCCTAACAGAAACTATCCCGAAAATCGGCAGAATCAATATAGAAACACACGAAACGCAAAAAAGGACTAAGGCAAAGTAGAATAACTTCATTAAACTTTTAGTCTTTTCTAGGCTAAACCTCGTTTAAGCCCAGCTCAAGATTTTATTTTATATCTTTTATGTTATTGGTGAAAATTCAACCTTCTCAATATTGAATTTTAGGCTGAACTAAATATAAGGAAATTTAAATTTTCCCTAGATGATGGATTAAGTGTTTAAGTGCTCTTAAGTTGTGAAAGATGCCTCAAAGTCATCCAAATGTTTTATTCGTTATAGAATAGAATGAAACTCGAAATATTTGGAAGAGATGATTTTGAGTCGAAAACTAACAATTTGTTCTGTACATTCGCTCTATTGGCAATTGACTAACAATTGAATTAAGGACCAGTTAAGGATAATCTCATTTCGTAAAGCTTTTTTTTTATTGTGAAGAAAGTGTATATATGAGGAAACAACATTCAAAATTTTGAAATAAAATGCCATATATTGTTAATTTGTTTTTTATTTGATGGGGAGGACAATTTCAAGCCATGATCGAAGGTAATAATCGGAATCGAAAGTCTTTGTGAGGTTAAGAGAAATATTGACTAGGAGAAATTTAGCAGAATTTTGAACAAACTA
>CAKKOB020001739.1:0-18699 GCA_918844115.2 Phlebotomus perniciosus
CGGTTGAATTAGCATTTGTGCTAACTGCATTTTTGAGCCAATAGCAAAGCGTGTAACTGTACAACCGGATTCGTGTATTCGTAAGGTTTGCTCATGGAAGCAAAATGAAGATAGAACAAATGCTAATTCAACCGACGATATATTTATCAGTTTTACAGTGATATTTTCTAATACCAATTCTAATACCCATAGTCATCGTATAGATCTGCAAGTCTATAGCTATCTTCATCTTCACAAACTGTTCCCCGAATGGCATCGGAGACTTTTACACGAAAGATTCTTGAATGGGGAGTCTGAAGATCCAGAGGTTGATCCGAGAAGAAAAGAAGAGGAAGATGGCAAGAATTAAACCAAAGATACCCTCGAGAATCCACAAAGATTTGAATGCCATAAAGCAATTCTTCCTCCGATTCAAAAACCACTCCAATATTATCCGGATTTAGAGGTTTATTCATATTCCAGCATCGAACTCTATGAGATTGTAAATCCAAATAAAAGACTACACTATTTGTGTAATCAATAGCCATATTAAGAGCTTGACTATCGCATCCTCGATATCCCATTATGCTGAAATCATCTGGATTGTAATTCGTTGGAGCTTTCCACTTGTCTTTAAGAACTCTTGTGGACACAGCGAATTGAGCTGTACTCGCTCCTGGAATGAAGTAAGCTGTCCTATCGCCATATTCATCCTGATATCCAAGAGCGAATGAGGAAATTCCTAGAGGCAAGTCAAAATTGAAAGTTCGATCAAAGACTAAATGAGATTCTGCAATGACTGGCAGGAATGTTGGATGATCAGTAAATGACCAGTAATCGTCATTCTTGTAATCATACACAATAATATAATTGCCGAAAGAATTAGTTATGTAGATATAGAGGTCATCACAATCAGAGGACTGATAGTCAAGTTTATGGAAAAGGATCCCAAATGGTATTAGACTTGCCACTTCATCTGGCATTTCTGATCTTCTAGCCAGAGGAAAGTTACGGGTTTCACAACAATCTGAAGTTAGATCGAAGACCAAAAGAGCTGGTTTCTGAATGACTCTCGTATCATTTCCATAGTAATTTAGAACACCCACATCAATCGTAAAAGCTCTATTGCATTTTTCGTCCACAGATGAGATATAGCTTGATATAATCCTCATTTCTCCATATGGATCGTAAGGCTTTTCATTTGTTGGTGGATGGTAAGGCTTCTGGTTAACGTAGTGATGGTGTCCATAATGCCCTCCTACATAAGGTGGAGGCTTCGGAGTAGTAGAAGTTGTTGGACTATAAGGTTTCTGATAATAATAATTTTGGTGTCCGTAGTAATAGTTTTGTCCTCCATGATGTCCATGATGTGGTTTATAAGGCTTCCTCTTGTGGTGGGTCCTACTTTCACTATCATCGTTATATCTCCCTTCTGAGAAGTCTGAGTCCCTCAAAGCATTAACCTCATAATTAGGGAATCCCCAGAGTTTGGGACTCGATCCTGGGGGATAATCTTGAACACAAAAAGCAGCCAAAGATGCTGGAATTCCCGGTCGAAGTCGAATAACGTTAACAATCATTAATCCACTCGCTGGATGAAATGCCATAGACGATAGGTCACAATTGTACGGGTCATAATATCTATCCTGACCCACATAGGAATTTTCTGTAAATTTCACAACACTTATTAGACACAAATTACTCATATAGATGAGTTAACAAAACATTTGCTTCTCACCTGATTTTGGTAAATTTTCAAAAGTGACTCTCTTCCAATTATAAACTTCTTCTGCAGAACTTTCAGGATATTGAGAGGTTGTCCCTGAAACTAGGGCACAAAATATGACCACGAGACAGAGATTCATCACTTCAATGCGACCTTCACCGACTGATCTCCAATAAACTTTTCTCTTCGCTTTTATAACCATCAGTGGAGTAATTTCCATGGGAATGGTCTTAAGAATTGCCGATAATGAGAAAATACGAGGCAAAGAAATTCATCATCTGCTTGAATTTGATTTTTGCTTGTAAAATATATACTTGATGGCTTAAAGCTCATAAGCTCGTAAGCTTTAAATGCAATTCATTTACTTAGTTTAGTCTACGTACAGGCAAATAATTATCTTGATCATTAATTAGCAATTTTTTGTGGTATTTGTGTCTGTTAATCTTGAATCATATATATATTTTTTTTTTAAGACAAATATCGCAAAAAATCAATCAAATTTTTCATATCTTTCATAACAAATCTCATTAGGTAATCTTAATCCTCTTTTCTAGTCAGTTACATTACTCCTGCTCTGAAAAGTCACCGAGCGAGATTAAAACACTATCACAAGAATATTAAACTCTTATGTATACTCTGCTGAAATATCGAGACAAAGTCAAGTTTTTGTCTTTTTTTGGAGAAATTGCCATATGGCGACCTCTCATCTCATTTGCATTTTTATCCATCAAGTCGTAAATATTGTCTTTAATCGTCCTGCGTTAAAATCTTCCGGTTTTATTCACTCTGACCTGAATTTCTTCCGATAAAATTTTGCAATGGACCATTCTGAATGCTTCATTCATGTGCGAATTTTTAATTGCTAATACACCTGGTGCTGAAAAATGATGCCACTGATAATTAAATTCTTTTTCCATTGCTAATTTTTTTGAGAAATGAGAAAAAGTGAAGGACTTCTCATGAGATTCTCCTACATTTATTCCAGTTTTAGCATGAGAGGTCAATACACTGTGATGTGTGCTCGTGATGCTAAAAACTCGTTTTTGTGAATTTTTACCTTATTCATATGTCCAATATCTTGTGATTATGAGCTCATGCGGCTCATGCATAAGAGATGTTGAAAAAGAGAGTGATAAAGTTTTATTTTACAAATCCAGATTATAACAATAAAAAAAGAACGGGTTGATGGTCAAGAAATTCACTCGATGAGAGACATAGAAAGGAAAATTTCGCACCATGCGCTGTTTTGTAGGTCTCTGTCGAGGTTCTTGTTCTCAAAGCGTGACGCCTTGTGTGGCTCAGCTTTTGCTCATAATTGACCGTTTTCTCACCGAGAGATCGTCAGTCGTGGCTAGACAGTGTGAGGAGAATGAAGTCGAAAGTGTCTGTGATTGTGCTTCTGTGGAGCTCTCTGCTCACATCTCAGTGTCTGGCCTACACAGCCAGGCCCAACTACTACCCTGGACATCCCTCCAGCCTCCCGGAGCCTTTTGAGGTGATTTGCCGTTGGAAGCAATTAAGCTTCCGGGATCCACCTCATGATCCAGAGGATAAGATCGCCGGAGAGAATTACTACATCCAGAAGAATAATGTTCCAACTGGCTTCTCCCGACACACCCAATCCAGGAGGATCTTCGTGACGATCCCCAGGAGGAATCCAGGAATTTCGTCCTCTGTGAATTTTGTATATGAGGATGAGTGCCGAAATGGAAGTCCCCAACTAAGACCTTATCCGGATTACGCCACAAATGAACTCGAGGTCAGTGAGAAGCTTTTCGTGATTAGTAGATCGTCTGTGGTGACAAGTTTTTTTTTCGTGTGTGGTTTTAATAGTCAATAAACTTGATTTTAATTAACAATGCGTGACGTCGACACTTAACACATTTTTGCACAATAGTAATAGATGGGGTCAACAGGAGTATTGCGACATATTCAAGAGATCATTTCAAAGAGAACAACTACTTAAATATATTATGTATGTACATATGTACTTCAAAAGCTTTTCAATAGTTTGCCATCGAGAGCATTAAAGGGTGATTCAGTAGAGCTGTTCTTCACTCTCGATTTCAAAAGTTTTTTTCTTGGTTTGTTTTCGTGTAGCGGACAGTGAGGCGTTTACACTTTTTATTCCTTTTTTAAGAAAATAAAATATGTAAATTTTTCGATGAAGAGGAAATTATATTTTCCTAATATTATAGAAATGTTTGTAAATTTTTAGAAAACTCAATTAAATTCTACAAATTTTCAAACCAAATAGGTATTCTCTCAATTTCTCTTTTTACCAAATCTCTATTGCAAACACAAAATTATATTTCTTTCTTTCAATCCAATTAAAAGAGACTATAAAATCGAATATAGTCAAACATTCAATTAGTAAATTCTTCTCACATTCGCTGATGCAAGTCGTTAAGTAGTTCAATTGAGAAGAAAAACATTTTTTCACATAAGATTATTTCCAAATCGAGCTCATTTAATGGATTTCTTACCCAATTATAATAACATATTTTATTAAATGTAATTAATTATAATAAAATATTGAATTTCAGGCTGAACTCACTCCCAATCCCGCCCGAATCATCTCAGTTTATCGTCCCACCGTGGATGTTTGTAATCGCTTGTGGTTCGTGGACACGGGCATCCTTGAGTATCCGCAAGGAAACCGGACTGTCGTGCAGAATCCCTCAATTTGGATCTTTGATTTGCGTCGCAACAGAATCTTCCGTCGCTTCACAATTCCCGATGGTCTGTACGGTGTTGAGGGAGTGGGATTGATCTCCTTGACTGTGGACACTCATGCCTACAATTGTGATGATGCTCATGCCTACCTGCCCAATCTGGAGCTGAAAAATCTGCTGGTTTACTCCCTGAGACGCAACGATATTTGGACGTTTTCGCATCCCTTCATGCAACCGGATGTGGCTAATATGAACTACGAATTGGACGGACTGAAGTTTGGCTTCCCAGATGGGATCTTCTCGGTGGCTCTGTCACCGGATATTGGCACCAGAGTGGTCTATTTTCATCCCCTGGCCAGTCTACAGGAGTTCTCAGTGCCAGCAAAAGTTCTGAGAAATAAGAATCTCTCACCGGATAAATACTCTCCGGGAGACTTTACGGATCTGGGTGTGAGAGGACAGAAATCCCAATCAGCCATCCATGATGTCGATCAGAGGGGTGTTCTCTTCTACACAGAGATCCAGACCAACTCCCTGAAGTGCTGGAACACAGCGACTCCGGTGAAGGCGGAAAACATCGGGACGGTGTATGAGAGCGCCGAGACAATGATGTATCCCAATGACCTGGAGATTGACAGCATTGGAGACATCTGGGCGATGTCCAATCGCTTCCCCATCTTCATCTACCGCGGACTGGATCCGGAGGTTTATAATTTCCACATTGTACGCGGCAGGGGAGATCTCGCCACTCTGGGCACGATCTGCCAACCCGCGGATAACGATGCTATTGTCTTTGGGGACTGAATGATATAGATGACGGTTTAAAAAAAAACAGGGACAGTAAAAATGATTTTAGACTTATTTGGTTTTTTTTTTACTATTGAAAATTTCTGCTCCAAGAAATTATTCTTGATCAAAGCCAAATTCACGAGGAACCATCCATTCATAAAAAGTCGATTGAATACTCTATATTATAAGGAAGAGGAGCCTTATAAAGTTCCTGTAGAGTCCCGGTAAATTATACTTATACAAAAAGGTTTCTGATTTTCACAGATTTCTGCCAATCAAAAAATTCTTGACGTCATCAATTTTATTACATCCACTTTTAATAAACGTGATTCTAGCGTGATAAAAAATTTTACGAGGCGAATTAATGTCTTCCATTCACAAATTTCATTCTTTCTTTTTCTTTATCGTGACATTTGCTTTAGTATACGTTTGCCTGGTTCCAAAACTACGATTTTTCACCTAATTCCGTTTATAATAGTAGGTATTTCTTGTTTGTAAACACAAATATTTAAATTTTTACGACATTAAATTAGAGGCTCTCAAGAAAGTCTTCCCTGGGTCAATAATCGTAAAATCAAAAAAACTCCAGTCAATAAAATTCTTGTTAAGTCTCCTGCAGACGATCCATGATGATAAGTGAATCAGGTTTTGCATCTTTTAAAAGAAATAACAGAAAACGAGAGAAAGAGAGAAAGATCCTCCTAAAATATTGCTGATCTCAAACTGTTGCATTTTTTATTATTTTCCCCTTTCCCACTATATCGCGTCGATTTTCGTCACAGAGCCTTGAATACTTAATACGAGAGTGTCTTTTGCTTCCGATCAACGCATTTCTCAAATCAGTTTAAAGTTAACCAGTGAGTGATACAGTTGTGCTCGCTTCGTGATGATTCTTTGGAGATCTTGCATCCTTCTAGTCCTCTTGGGCTCCTGCTTGGCAGCTGATCTGGATGAGATATTCAGATGGAAGCAGTTATCCTTTGTGAATCCCGGTAAGTCCTTCTCTTAGTAAACTTTTCCACTCTCAAAAAAAAAAAAAAAAACTTCGGGGACCCTGAAAGTCTCTGCAAGCGGTTGTTTACGACTTAAGAGTCATCGAAGGTGATTCGACCTCTTGTTTTCCCACCTTTTTGTAACTTGTGGCAGGAAACATTTTTAAAAGCATAATTCAAAACACCAAATCTAGGCCTAAACGTCTTACATTGTTATTAATTGCTAAATTACCCTTCTAACTGAATGCATTTCATTATCGCGAGATAATTAATTTTCTTCTCAGTTTACAATGATCGTTAATAAATCGCGAGAGGTAAAGTTAAATCCATAATCTCAAGTGCAAGAATTTCATTATGGAAATATACGATTTAACTGTAAATTGGTGGAGAGAAGGGAGAGAAGCGAATATTAACCCGATGTTCATTCAAAAAATGTTCTTTGCAATTATATTTATTTACAAAATGATTATATATCGATAAGAATTTGCTGTTAAATTTTTGCAGAAAAATTTTCAAGGTGGAAGAACTGTATTGGGAATTTTATTGCAGAGAATGATTCTTACACGAAAATTCTGTAAACTCGATCGAAATAAGCAAATCTTCCAAATTCTTCTCAATTTTCTTCTAAAAATAAAAATTCAAATTCTTCACAGAACCATGTCGCATGAGCTACAATGCCTACAACAGCGTGCCAATGGGGGCGACCCATCACAGGGGTAGGCTCTTCATCACAATTCCACGACGTCGTCCCGGCGTCCCCTCGACCCTCAACGTCGTCTCATTGTCCGTCATTCGATCTACTGAGAGTCCTCCATTGCGTCCTTATCCTTCTCTAGAGCTGAACAGCCTCACCTCTTCCCTGCCGCCTGAAGAGAGAATCGTCTCCATCTATCGCAGTCGAATAGATTCATGTGATCGCTTGTGGTTTGTGGACGTTGGCAATCACGTGGATGAGCAGAATAGATCAATTGCCGTTCATCCGCCCACAATCTGGGCCATTGACACAACCAGAGATATCGTTGTGACGAGATTCCCATTCCCACGGGAGGTTCTGGAACGGGGATCAGGCACTATCAGCCTCGCTGTGGACATTCCCAATGAGAATGACTGTGAAGGAGTCTTTGCCTATGTGCCTGATCTTGATAATGGGCGGATTTATGTGTACAGTCAACGACAGAAGAAAATGTGGACCTTCAATCACAACTACTTCCACATGGATCCCCATCAGGGCGACATGTCCATCGGTGGATTGGATTTCCAATGGGATGACGCGATCTTCTCAATAGCCTTGGGGCAACGCAATGCACGTGGCTTCCGGACAGCTTACTTCCACCCGATGGTGAGTCTGTCGGAGTTTGCCGTGTCAACGGAAGTGCTGCGGAATGAATCTCTCTCCCTCAGAGATTATCACGGGCAGGATTTTAGGTAAATGGATAGTATTTTTTCATTAGATCATAGAGGTCAAACGGTTTTAGAGTTTTCCCAAAAAATAGCATATAATATCCCCTTGATTTCAGACTTTTGGGCCAGAGAGGAGCCAACAGACAGAGCACAACGCACGGCTTCGACGAAAACACCGGAGTATTGTTCTTCGCTGAAATCGGACGAAACGCCATCGGATGCTGGAACACCGCGAAAGCCTTCGCACCTGAGAACTTCGGGACTGTAAAGCAAGATAAAGACAACTTCATCTACCCCAGTGACTTGTCCATGGACCAATCAGGACGCATCTGGGTGATGACAAACAAATTTCCGCTCTTCATCTACAATCGACTCAATCCGTACGAGATGAACTACCGCGTCTGGTCAGCGACTGCCCGGAAAGCCATTCAAGGAACTGTTTGTGAACTATAAACAGCCTTATTTTCTTTACAAAATATCATTTTATTCTCAATCGTGTGACACCCCCTTAAGATGCTCTTAAGAGGAACAACGAAATGATGAAAAATTTCAATTAACAAAGCTGCAGTACAATTGTTCTAATAAAAAAAATGTTAATCAGACAATATAATTATTATAAAAAAAAATTAAAGAAAAAATTCGAGATAAGAAGTAAAAAAGATGCCATAAATAAGAATTAGCAAAAAAAAACGTTCTTTTCGTGATTACAATGAAAGTGTGATAAGGTACATTAATTATTAAAAAAAAAACACATTAATATTACAGAAAACATCACATTTTGAGGGTTTTCGGCCCGCTCATTTCTTGTTTTTTCACGTGGCGTGAAAGATGGATATGTTGAGTAATATCCCACCAGAAAACAAACATTCTGTTGAAGCACGAATTGCGGAGATTCACTGGGTTCGCAAGTTGTGGAATTGGTCAGAGGAAAAGCATTACGTGCACGTGTGCCTATAGTTTAGGTCTCTTCGGCATTTCTTCACACTCTTTTTTTTTCGCCACATATAATTAACCCACATTGACTTAACATGAGCTATTCGCAATGTTTACATCGATAAAAGTCTATACAAAAAAATTATCTTAAAATCTGATTTGAGTCTTAGTTTTTAAAACCGAAACATTTTGAAAATATCCTGTTATTTCTTTTACTTGAAGTAGAAATGTCGGTTGACTTTATTCAAAAATTTGCTTTTTTGTGTGGATTTTTGCTATGTATTTTTTTCTGAAATGTTTTAATTCGAGAATCCTAATTTTGTACTATTTAAAAATGCTTTATATTCGAGTAAATGAAACTCTTTCTCTGACAATTTCTCACGATCGATCATTATTAAAATTCATCCCTCCAATTTAAAGGAAAAACAACCATTACACGAAAACAATTTCCATTCATCGGTTTCAAGAGCAGCTCAAACTAATTATTTATCGATAGAAAGAGACTAGTAAGAAGTATATTATGCAAGTATAGATATGTCTAACATCTACGGAATTTAAGTAAGTTCTGTTGCGCTAATCTCATTGAGAGACGTCATTTGTTGCTTTCACCCACTCTGTACACACACTTTTGATATATGGCATCCAGAGAGAGAGATTCTTTTCTATCTTCTTAAGGTTCGCCCACCCAAAAAGCTGGAGACACCGTTTTCATTGTTTTTATATTTTATTGAAAAGTTATTTACGCGAAAGGCACCGTCTTGCAGAGAGACTAAGAAAAACTGCTCAATTGAGATTGGATTTCTTACGTTAATATTATCATCCATTGTCGCTTCTCTTTCACGTTTTGTTGTTCAATGTTACTCACACCGAAGTCAGTCGAGATTCAGCAGAAAGTTGGTTTGTGTATCGGCTAAATAAGAGGTTTCTACTAAATATGTTTCCGCTACGATTATTCCCTTTTTAGACTAGTAGCAAACTGCGTAAAACAGTTTATTAACTGATCTAAAAAAGGCCTATAGTTAGCGGAAACTTAAACCCCATATCATCCCATGAAGAACCATTTTTTACTCAAGACACAAACCATCTTTCAAGTGAATTTCGGCTACCTTCAGATGAGTTTAAAAGTTTGAATTTCTTCATTACCAAAAGTGATTTTTCACCTAAATTTCTCCAAATTGTGTAAATATGCCTAAAAATTGTTTTTCTTTTACTTTATGTACAAAAAATTTATCGCAATTGGAATTCTTTTTCTACAGCCTTTTCGGATTTGTCGTCTTTGTCTTGAGATTCCTTTCCCCCCAGTCCTTTCTCACTCTATCCTTAAAAAACTATTCGTCATCACTCATATTGCTTATCGTGGACTTCCCCCCCCCCCATTTATTGCACAATGTAGTCTTTGTGACTTCTCAGTGACTTGAGCTGCTTCTTCAGCTTCGCCACAAGATCTGACGGTTGCACAAGAATCGATATGTCTCTACCAACAGCATTCAGGCGATCCTTCACCTCTGTCTCCTTCGCAAACAGATTCAACGGTCGCCCATTGATCTCCGTCAATACCCAAAAGGTCAACGACAGACCATCACAGGACTGCACCTTGGGCGGCAAACCATGACGTGCCGCCAGACTGTTTGGCACAAGATCCACCACTGTGGCGCAATCTCGCACCAATCCCAGACATTGGCCGTCCAGATCGCGTCGAATGGCGTAGCAGCGACCAAATGGAACGCGCCGAATAATCAATTCCACCTGAGAGACAATTTTTTTTCTCTTTCGCTATAGTAATCAAAATCGAAAATAATCAAGAGTCACTTACATAGAGTCCTAGAGTACTTCTGATCAGCTTATTGGCGTCCGCTGCTGATCCAACAGTCACTCCACCGACGGAGATCAACTGATCACCGACATGGAGAGCGTTGTAGAGCATCGGATGCTCCTTCTGTTTCCACCCAGAAACCCTGCAAATCCCACAAAGTGTTGGTCAGAAACACAATAAATCTCACAAGATGAGTATCTTAAGTCAGGATTAAGAAAAGATTCAGTTGGAGGCAGTTTCATAACGAGACTCCCAAATTGAAACAATTTACAATTTGATATTCCTCCATCCCAGTTCAGAAATTAACAAAAAAAAACCCTTAAGAATAAAAATCAACTCACCAAACAGCCCCGAAAGCGTCCACCCAGGCGATCGATCCCAAGCAATCCTTCCGCCTCAGCTGAAGTCTCACACCACCCGGATGCATCATCTCTCTCCTCATGTGCATCACCTGTTGCTCCCTCAGTGTCAGTCTCCCCAAATTCTGCTGCCCGCTGCCATCCGGAGGTGGTCTGTAAGCTGATGCTTGGCCTCTTCCGACATTAGAAGTTCCAGGAGCTGAATTCACTCCAGATCCACTTCTTCCCGCCCGCTGTCCGGATCCTTGAGCGTCTGACGTTGAACTGCTCCTCTTCCTCTGATCCTGTCCACTTGCCACCGCCCCGACGGCCTGAGGGCGAGTCTTGGGAATACTCGCCGGATTCCCAGCACTCTTATCCATCCTGGATGGCCGACTGAGGACAGCTTCAGTCACTCCACGTGTCAAAATGGGCCTCGATGGCGCCTTTTGTGGGGACTTTTTCTCTTTCCTCGTCGGCGTCCCACTCGTACCCGCCGCCTCTGATGGGGGTTTCGGACGATTCACAGGGATCTCCGAATGACTAGCTGATCTCGCCTGATTGGCCAGCAAACTCACCACACGCGTGTCCGTCGCCGTGGCGAGCGTCACAGGTGCCGCAGCGGTTGTGCTGATAAACACCTGCTCATAAACACTCCCAACGACCGGAGACGCCTCCACTGAGATGTTGGTGGCGAAATTACTATTTGTCGTCGTCACAGTCACCTTCTGTCCCTCGGAAACATTACAGATCTTCCCATAATGCCCAGTGGAAGTGCTTGGGATGTGCACTGATGAAATTTCAACCTTCTCATGAGTCACTGGGATCTTCTTGGGCGTCTCCACCGCGGCAGAGTCGTTGGACGGATTTATCTTTACGTTGCACTTAAATTGATGATCACTGGACACATCGGCGGAATCGTCCGAGGAGGAATCGGAGGACTTGGCTGTGTTAGTCACCTGAATAATCGTCACATTCGTCTTGGGGGTCGATGAAGAGGGAGAAGACGCTTCGAATCCCCTATCACTCGTTAATTCCGTTGCGGAAGGGGACTGACGCCGTTTCTGGGTCTGTGGCCTGTGACAAGGGAGAAAATTAAACCAAATGTTTTTGTAAATTCAACCAAATTTAACTCGTTTAATGAAATGAAAGTTGAATGCTAAATTAACCAATTTTCTAAGCAATTTTTGTTAATTTAACTAAAGTTTAGGTAAAATTACTATCCGATAATCGCAGGAAGTATTGAAAACAGTTTTTAGGGGAGAAAATGGAATCCGACCGGGCTGCGGATTATAAATTAGATGAGGATTTCTGCAACATCCTCTTGCAAATTCAAGAGAAACTCAAAGAAATTCAGAGTATTGAACACTTAATGATCTGCCGTAATTTACTGGATGAGCTTGAGAATTTCGGAAGGAAAGAGAGAAAAGTGCGAAATTTTCTCGCTGAAAAACTTCTTCAGGGAGTCCTCGAAGAATTCACAGACTCACAACAAACTGAACTCGAGAAATTCCACAAAGAAGTGATGGATTTCCTAAATTTCTGCACAAAATTAGAGATTCTCAATGAAAAGAACGAAGAAGAAATGTTGAATTTTCATCTGTTTCTCCGTGCTGAGAAAACTCAGAAGCTTCTCGCCGCCGATGTGGATTATCAGCAAAAATTGGTTAGTCTCACGCAAAGACTTGAGGAATTGGGACTCACCTGGGAATTACAATAGGTGAAATGGGTTCAGCGACGATCGCCAGGGATTCCACGCTGTTGCAATCTGTAATAAAATTAATTAAAAACAAAATATTGAGTCACTTTCACTTGCTCTGTGCGGCGAAACTAATTTTCTTGTTCCTTTTTTGAATTGTAAAAGCATCAAAACATATCAAGGGGGAAATACCTAACTATTATAAATGAATAAACGATAATAAAAGCGTGAAAGAGTCTCTACGCAAGTTGTGCGACACAGAATTTTCTCTTAGGACCATAAAACTTGGTTCTACAATTAAAAAAAAAAGATTCTCATGATTTGAATAAAGATTTCTCATAAATTATTAATTTCGCGAATAAATCCAAATATTCGTGAATTATTTGAAAAAATACATAATATATTTCCCCCTTTCAAATTGAAAGTCATCTTTCACTCACCGGATTCTCTGTCGTCATTCACCCCGTTGGCTGATTCCTCTGCCGGGGCGTCCTGGGCGGATGTGGATGGTGGACAAGTGTTGGGATCTGCCAGGACATTGTCTGAGAAGGTCTTGGCGAGACTCTGAGTGGCTTTCACGGACGCCTTCTTGGCCGGACTCCCACATCCGTTAGTCAAACTACCCGAAGGGCTCGAGGAGGAGCTGGATGTGATCACTCGTGGTGGTTCATCTGATTGCTGTCGCAGATTAGCAATTGGACTGGACAGCATGGCGATGAGATTCTGTGTCAGCGTATTGGACATTGTGGGTGTATTTTGTCCACTGGTGGCGGCACTGCTCACCACCGGGGTCACTCTCTCGATGCCCGGAACCAGAGCTGCGGGTACAGGAGGTGGAGCTGGCAGTGGAGATGTTGGATCTCGTGTGGGCAGCAGTGGTGGTCGAATTTCTGGCAGTTTGCTGTAGATATTCTCTCGAGGCGACAGGATTTTCATCTCCCTGAGCTTCGAGCGTAGCGTATCCACCCATTCTTGCATAATTTCCCTGGATGGCAAGAAGAAAAAAAAAGTGAAAGTCAGGGAAAACTGCGGCGCAAAACACTTTTCCTCTCCTCCATACAACAACAAAACACAACTCACCACGATGAGGCACTGAAGCGAACAACGTCTGAAGTCAGGGTGATTACGAACTCGTACTCCTGCTCTAATGGCACCAGAGCATGCGAAATGTGGAGTGTGTGCTGGAGGGAGATTGTCCATTCGGGTGAGTGTGATGGGGCCGATCGGGGCTCCACATACCCTTCCAGGAGGGCATCAAAATCGTCATGGACACAGAACACCACCCAGAATTTCTCCGAGCGCTGCCACACATGCGAGAAAAAAAGAAACTCCATAGAGTGACTCCGAGGGGAGGAGACAAAGAATGCGAGACAACTTTGACCTACTTTCGCCCCAACAGACAATTTCTTGTCACTGGTGATCCGCTTCAGCCAGGTGTTCTTGTGTATCTCCCGGAATAAGGCGTTGCGTGGCGCTGCTGAATCCATTCGTCAACTGCAATGTCCTCCGTGAATAACCACCATCCCAGCCCTCGCACACGCCAACCGACCCAATTGACTCCCGGCCACGCAAATCGCCCTCACGCGCGCCTTCAATAAGATAATTGGCGGATGTAAAACAGCCGCAGATTCATTCAGCAGACACTCTCCCCGGACACTTGCAAACTGGCGCTTCTGCCACTGAAATTCCTTAACCACCTTGGTGCTCTCGCCCTGTAGAAAGTCTCACTGCACTATTGGGGGGCTATTGCACAAGATTTCCTCCTGTTTTCTTCACGAAAAAATGCAACTATTTCATATTTGAGACGTGAAAACAGAGCTTTTTTTTTGCACAATCCACTGACAACTACCTGAAGTTGGCCGCGAGCAGCAGCGCCACGTGTGAGAAGTTGTAGTAAACATGTCCTCGCCACTCCTCACGCAGGTAATTTTCCAGGGAGTTTTTCGCCAGGAAAATCTCCCGATGACTTTGATTATTGATTTTCCGTTTGTGCTTTAGGTGTGCCGGAATGGATTGGTGCACAGACAGAGTCAGCTGAGGTGCCTCCATGTGAGTGCTGCGCTGGGGAAGAAAGTCACAGGGAAGTACAAGATCTCAGCCAAGGGGGATCGTCCACTGACCTATGAAATGGCCCAGAAACCTCAGCATATTGCCGTGCGAAAGGCTTGGAACTCCTGGAACACATGTAAAGACTCCCGGATCCCGCAATTTCACTGAAAGCTACTAAAAATCTGTTTTTTTTAGCGAGTCTTCTCGACGGTTTGCGCTCCTCAGAGACAGCTGTTGAGGACATGTTCATCAGGAAGTTTATGGTGGGCACTTGGCATAGTCTTGTACTGTCTGAAGTCATCATCAAGAGGCAATTTAATCACATCCGGATAGCCGCTGTGATCCGCCAAGGTATCTCTGCCCAGAAAATGTACTTCCTCCTGGGCTACACGGAGGAGATGCTGGCCAGATGGCTTCATTGTCCAGTCACACTGGAACTGGAGACAGTCCCAGACAAGAAGGATATAGTTTTCAAGTACATTTAGGAAAGAGTAGAGAGAGATTTTAGAATAAAAGCAATTTCAATAGAATGGAGAGAATGGACATTGGATTTTTCTCCTGATGAGGAAGATAAGAGAGAAAGTAAAAGAAAAACCCCTGAAATATAACAAAATTACAAATTCCTTCCCGGATTGCAGGAATTTCCAAATATTCTGGTGGCGAATTGCGGCGAAGTAAACGCCACCTCGCGGCAAACGCAGCAACTCACTTGTCAAGGGTGGATCGAAATCGCCATTTTTTCACACACTCGCTGGAGTATTATCTTGGAAAGTTTTTCTCTCCCATAATTCAATCAATGATTGCCGCGTGCAGTGCTGTGGTGAAGATGTGCTGCAGTGCATGAGTGACCGAGTGGATTGAAAGTGAGTGTATTCGTGCGTCCGCCGCCATGAACCTGGGGGGAAGTGGTGGGCCAAGCACCAGCAGCAGCAGCAGCGAACCGGCGGAGGTGCGCCCCAAAGTGGTCACGGTGAAGCACCCCGAGTCCAACAAGCCCAAGCCCACGGCAAAGAAGGGCAAAGCCATTCAGGCGGATGTTGATGTGATAAAGGAGTTCCAGCGATGTCGCGATGACAACATCAAGAGACTGGACTTGAGTAAATCCTCCATCACAACAATTCCCGCCTCCGTGAAGGAGTGCTCCAGCCTGGTTGAGTTTTATCTGTATGGTAATAAAATCTCCTCCCTGCCCCCGGAAATTGGCTGCTTGAGCAACCTGAAGACTCTGGCACTGAATGAGAACAGCCTGACATCGTTGCCGGAGTCTCTGCAGCACCTCAAGCATCTCAAAGTGCTAGATTTGCGTCACAATAAACTCTCTGAAATCCCGGATGTCATCTACAAACTCACAACTCTCACCACCCTCTACCTCCGTTTCAATCGCATCCGAATCGTGGGCGATGCCATCAGTAATCTCACGAATCTGACCATGTTGAGTCTCCGTGAGAATAAGATCCGGGAGTTGTCGAAGGGCATTGGGCATCTGGTGAATCTCACCACCTTGGATGTCTCCCACAATCACCTGGAACACCTGCCCGAGGAGATTGGTGCCTGTGTCAATCTCAACGCCCTGGATCTGCAGCACAACGAACTCCTCGATATACCAGAAAGTATTGGCCAGCTGACGAATCTGGCTCGCCTGGGACTGCGCTACAATCGACTAACGTCAATTCCTCAGTCGCTGAAGAGCTGCAAATTTATGGATGAGTTCAATGTGGAGGGTAACAGTATCTCACAACTGCCTGATGGTCTCCTCGCCAGTCTCAGCTCTCTCACCAGCATCACATTGTCGCGCAACAGCTTCCACAGCTACCCATGTGGTGGTCCTGCTCAATTCACGAATGTCACCAGCATCAATTTGGAGCACAATCAAATCGATAAGATCCCCTATGGGATCTTCACGCGAGCCACAGGACTCACCAAGCTCAACATGAAAGAGAATGTCCTGACATCCTTACCACTGGACATTGGGACGTGGATCCACATGGTGGAGCTGAATTTGGGCACAAACTCCCTGGCAAAACTCCCCGATGACATTCACTGTTTGCAGAATCTCGAGATTCTCATTCTGTCCAACAATATGCTGAAGAAAGTGCCCAACACCATTGGGAGTCTGAGGAAGTTGCGGGTGTTGGATCTCGAGGAGAATCGCATCGAATCCCTACCAAGTGAAATTGGTCTGTTGCGTGATCTGCAGAAATTGATCCTCCAGTCAAATCACATTCAAGCACTGCCACGCACAATTGGCCATCTCGCGAATCTCACCTACCTGTCCGTGGGTGAAAACAATCTGCAATTCCTGCCCGAAGAGATTGGCACACTGGAGAATCTCGAGAGTCTCTACATCAATGACAATGTGGCGCTGGTGAAGTTGCCATATGAATTGGCACTGTGCCAGAATCTCGCCATCATGAGCATCGAAAATTGTCCATTGAGTACCATACCGCCTGACGTGGTGGCTGGCGGCCCTTCGCTGGTCATCCAATACCTCAAGGTACATTCGCCATATGGACATATGTGATTCAATTTCGATACACCAAAGGCATCCACAGATGCCACGATATCTTCCTTCCTCTCAACGAATCCCACGGATCGTCCAAGGAAAAAGGACAGAAAATATTGAGAGAGATTTTAAAAAAAAAAAGTTCTCAGAGAAAAAAATTATGCACAAAGTTTGAATATACAAAAAAACCCAGAGAGAGAGACATTATATTTTGAGACGAAGAAATGGAGAAACAAAAAAGAAAGAAAATTTTAAACCCAAAGGATGAATTATCGACAAAGATATATTTTTATAGAGGAAAAAGAAATATGGAACGACGAGCACAAATCTGCAACATATTCACAACTCATTCTCTCAATTAAAGTCTTTTGATGGATTAACCCTTCAGTTAACGTGAGGATTTCAGAACATGTTTCTTTTTTTTACTTTTTCAATTTCCCAAAAAGCTCGGGATCAGAAGTGTTCATGATTAAAGTAAAGTCCAGTCCGTTTATGCAGCTAAAAATTAGTCCGCTTAGTGTTAAATATCAATTAAACTACGTGAAAACGCTTTTTAACCGGCTTAAATGCATTTTAAACCGTTAAATAGCGTTTTAACGTATTTTAATTATGTTAAAACACATTTTAATAGTTTAAAATGCGTTGAAACGCTGGATACCAAATTGAAAAATCCATAAATTCTTGCGTGAAGAGAAGGGTTAAATTCGATGCTCTAAAAGCGTTATCATGAAGAGTCAAATTTGTATAGAGACTAATATTTAGTGGAGAAAAAACAATTGTTGAATTGAATCTTTGTGCATCATCATGCTTAATAATCGCCAATTGGGCGGCGATATATGACTAATTTTTTGTGGAGAAATTAAAACAAGAAATTATTCAATGTAACTAATCATCACGTGTGATTTAAAAATATAGCTTTAATAATGCTTATACACTGAGAGATGATCATGAACATTGGAAAAGTGGGTGTAAAATTCAACAATCAGACAATTTTAAGGCGGTAATTATTCTCACAAAGTTTTAAAAAAAGATGGTAAATTGCCAAAAAGAAGAAAGTGAAAGAATCATTGCTGACTACCTAGCATTTAACATAATAGAAGACGATAGAAATATGATCCGAAAATGCAGCGAAAAGTGTGGAAAAGCGAGAGATCATAGGGGAACATCTTGCGATCACATAAATCGTAAGTATATTAATCATTCTTTTGATCTCTTGCACCTCTTAAATTTGCATTCAACCCAATTGACCCCCATTTTCACGCGAGAGCCCATATAAAGTTCAATTGAAGCTAATGCTCTGCATTTCTCGCTCTCTTTCCAGGCACAAACGCTCTCGAAATATTTCCACCAGAAATATAGAATAATAATAATTTTCCAATTGGATTTTCATCTCTACTGTGAGTTGATTTATGAATCATTTAAAGTTCTATTTTCGATTGAGATTTTGTGTATAAACAATTTTTCACCCGATTTATATCGTAATATTCAGCTCTTTATAACAAGCATGTGGAAGTGAGAAGAGCTAAAATAAAAATTGTAATGACAATTGCCTCTAATTTAACACTTTTACAACAGAGAACACAAAGTTAATTTTGAAACTTGAAAGATCATCACACAAA
The DNA here is from genome assembly GCA_918844115.2 of Phlebotomus perniciosus. Classification (NCBI taxonomy): domain Eukaryota; kingdom Metazoa; phylum Arthropoda; class Insecta; order Diptera; family Psychodidae; genus Phlebotomus; species Phlebotomus perniciosus. Next base: position 18,517 of record CAKKOB020001739.1, read on the forward strand.
ATAATTCTTATATTACAAGCTTTAGATGTTTTCCTTTTCAAAAAGTTTAGACTTGGCGGAGTGCCCCGACACGTTGCGTTTAGGAAAGAGGGAGTTAGTGGGATTATAAAGTCTGGTGTTTTCTTGTCGAATGGGTTTGATGAAATTTAAAAGAAAATGTAATGAGTACATACTTGATCGGTT
>CAKKOB020001740.1:0-18694 GCA_918844115.2 Phlebotomus perniciosus
TTTTTGCTCGATTCTTCTCAAGGTATAATCCGATATAGTAGCATAAATACAGTTAATTATAGAACCTATATTTCATAAGGCCAATTGTCATGGGGTAAAAAGGTGGGAAAGGAGAGAGAATGCGAATGTGAGTTTAATGAAAGATAACCAATTATATTTGGAGTAGATCCTATCTGTGGTGGAGCAATTCCACCTCTTGGTTCGCACTCTAATCCCCATGTGCACGGTGAGCACAGCGCAAATAGTATACATGGTCTCGTTACTGTGAGCACATATTAATTGTTGAATGTCTCGATTAATCAGAAATCAGACGACCGGTTCTTATAAAACACACATTTACTTTACAAATAAACTCAATTATCGCGTTAAATCAATCTCTCACCATCGGGAACAAAAACAACTACCTGCAAGAAAAGCCCAGATTGCTCTCATGATGACACATGATGGTGTGATGTGCGGCGAAAATGCCATCACAGGCCAGTCATTCGGGGGAGCGGTGTCCCCTTTTATATAGACTTCTTATTATATTATGTTCTCCTTATTCCCATTGAGTAAATAATATCCCCTCCTTGCATGGACGAGAGACTCACCGGAACTCCTCCATCCAACACAATTATAATTAAAGTATAATTGTTCCTCTCATTATTCGCCGTGTGTTAGGAAAAATCCAACCCTCCCCCGGCTTTCACGAATTAGTGGCGCATGAGGCGCCGATGAAAATTGAGCATATTTGCCCATGTGTCGGTGCCTCTTCAGCTCAATTTGCAATGCTCTTCCTCTGGGTGATGGGTATGCATGATCATGGGTGATAGAGTGAGAAAGACCGACCAGGCATCCAGGAAGATACATGGGAGCAAGTGAAAAAAATAGAGTCAATTACAGAACCAAGAGTTTCCCAGTAACAGAAAGAGAGAATAGGAGTTAATACCAATTGGAATGACTTGATTGACTGAGGCGTATAATCACGTTTTATGTTGGTGGGCACAATCAGACACACAGTCCTCCGAGGGCACGTTGCCCCACACCGGAGGGGCGGAGCCCCAGATGACAGCTTGTCGACCAATCCGGATCGGTTGCCATGGTGCAAGAGGTGGCCTCATGTGGTAAATTCATGGGGGAATCCACGGCTTGTGCATAAAGTAAGACTCCGCCCAGATGAAACCAGTTTCCCTCGGTGGGCACCTTAACTTGCTGCTACATTCCACCGGTTTAGTGCTTTTATTATGCGGCCAACGTTCGTTTCACCTACATGGAACGGTTTCAAGCGCGTCACGGAACGACTCAACTGTGCTCTTGTGTTAAGTAGTGTGTGCTGTTTTATTACTCAGTGCCGCTCCCAACACCTATAATCACCCCACTAATTGCTCGCTAATATTGTCAATTTATTAATATTATCCAACCCCTTCAAACAGTGACTGTGAGGTGATTGTTTTTCACACAAACCCCTATTTTCACACAATTTCAAACACTCTCGGGTCAGTGATTAAGTTGGATTTTTTCTTAAAAATTATTTTTTTTAAGAAAATTCACAAAAAAAATAAAATTGTGGTGCGATTAAGAAGCAATAGACTTAACACGAATCTGTGTTTCATTTAAGACCTAATTTAGTGTGAATAAACCAGGGGAAATGAGAGATTTGTGAAGAGAGTTGGTGTGAAACCTAAGATGATGCCTCTGGCTCCGACATCAGTTATGGCAATGCCAACGTCCAAGCCAAAAATAGGCTTTAGCATAGACTCGATTGTGGGCAATGGTGTGACGAAGACACCGGCTCATTTTTCACCAAACAGCGAGGGCTCCGAGAGGCCAATGAGCCCACTCAGCGACTGTAGCTATCCCACGGAATTGTCACATCAGCAAATGAGGAGTCCCAGTAGTGTCTCACCATCTGATCTTGTTCACCGCCGAATAGCCAGTTCACCCTCAAATGAGCAAAAGAGTCGCATGATGCGATCATCACCTCAGCACACGATCATGGACGCCCACCGGATGGCGAGACTATCGGAAACGGCAGGCCAGGAGCGCCCCGATAAGAATCGATCACCATCTCATCCAGGACTACCTCCAGAACATGAGCAACATGCCCTACGCCGGCCATCGAGATCACCCTCACCGCCGGGACCACCGCCTCCACCTCCGCCGGGCTCGAAGGGGCCCATCGTCGTGCCCGGGATTCCTGCAGGTCTCGTGCGTCCCTTTCCTGTGGCCCCGGGCAATATGGCTGACATCAAGTCCCTGCCTCCGTATCTCAACTCACCGGAAATGGTAACGGCGCACAACCCGCACTTCCTGGCGGCTCAGTTTCAAATGGCCGCCGCTCTTCAGTCGGGACAATTTCCACCCGGTGCCGGGATGCCCCAGCATCCTGCACATATGCCCAATCCCAACATGCCACGGGACAGCTACCCGCTCTATCCCTGGCTACTCAGTCGTCATGGCAGAATATTCCCCCACCGCTTCCCTGGAAGTAAGTATAGATCATTCTAATTGGGTTTATCCGAATTCTTAGCATGAATTCTTATTAAATTGTCTTATTTGAAAATTCATTAATGAAGAGTTTTAAAACATGGGTTTTTAGAGGTTTATAGAGAGCCCAAGAGTAAACCAATAAAATCAAATGCTCATACCCAACAAACATTTAAAGTTATTTTCAAGTCATAATGTCAGTGATGATATGACTTTAAAAATATCTAAAAAATGGTAATAAATCGTTCAAAACCATTTTTGTTGGGAAATTTTAATGCTATTGGAATTATTTTTGGGGTCTTACAACGGTCTGCAGTCACTCAGTTTTAATTTTGAAAATTATGTAGTCGTAAAAAGGTTATACCGACTGTGTCTAATGTCATTTCCCGACCTGGCATTTGCAAACTTGCAAAAATTTCTCGATATTTTAGTATCAAAATGAACAAATGGAGCTTCATGAGACTTTTCCAATATGAGACATGGGACACATAGAACATCAGTAAAAGAATAATTTGATCAAGTAAATTTCACGTTATTTATATGACGTGATGTTATTAAAGAAAATTATATGTAGTCATTGTCATAATATTTAAGTTAATACAAATTTTAATCGCGTGCGGTGCGAGAACGCTAAGAAATTGAGCCTCTTGCACTCAGCGAAATTTTCGTTTTACAAATCGCGGTTGCTAAAATTCTAGAATTTCGGTTCTTCTAAATACGAACACCTGAAGAAATTCTAACAGAAATGAAGCGTTTTTTTTCTGAAATCGAAAAATATTTAGTTTCTCCCGCAATTTTTCTGAGTGTAATATGTTCTATAAGGCATAAGGTCTACATGGGAATAAATTAATATCAAAAAGATATTTTTTTAGTAAAGTTAGTAAAGCTAAATTTAAAAAAAAATAATATCGACTTGCGACATTAGATCTCTGAAAACAAATTCTTGTTCCAAAGACAAAATTTTTAATTGGGCTTTAAAAAAATCACAGGCATTACCTTATTAACATATTTCTGCCTGAATAGGGATGAAATTGGAACAGATCCCTAGAGTTTATTAAATGTGATTAGTGTTGCTATAGTTCACAGGCTTGTTCCTGTGCCTTTCTCATTTCTACATATGTATGTAGCATTCAAAACATTCCCTGAAAACCATCTGTCACACTCAATCAGCCACTTCATACAACTATTTTTTTGTGGCATTATATATAGTGTCACATATGATCTAGATAAAAAACGAGTGCCTTTTGTTTGGACCATTTCATGCCATTTTTGCATCACCCTCTTCGGGATATTTTTTTTCATGCATATTATTTTCAACTTTAGTCAAAATTACACACAAGCTGAGGGGCGTGAAATTGACATTGCTTAACGAGATTTTTTGTCCTGTCGTTCAGAAATCATAATAATTAACACTAAAGAAATCACACTGATGCTTTCTCACATTTTGTCTATCAGTCATTGTGGTGAGGTTTGGAAGAAGGAGCGGAAAGAAGAGAGATATTTTAGACATTAACTATCATGGAGCGTTAAATTCAATTCGCATTTTGCAAACGGCGAATAAAAGACCGCCTGCTGGCAATTATGCAGTCAGAAGGCAATTTGCTCTCTTGAGATCGACTAATAGCTATCCAAGATCCCCATCAATCCGTTTCCAATTCCCTCACTCAGTTTCACATGGTGAATTGCAAAGGTAAACGTAACAATTAAATTTGACTTAATTTTTGCGTTCCTTACTAATTGATACTTTTCTTATAAATACACACGGTACACACAATGTTATACCTTCCATCTCTCCTTCTCACACTCCCGGTATGTCAAGTCACGAGCTCTCTTGAGCTCATACTTAATTCTCAATATTCTTTCTTTTTTTTACTTATTCTACATGTACATAAATATCGACCATAATTGGTTTTCGTTTATAGCTAAAGGTTATATTACCCCTAATTATTCTCAAATTAACAACAATTTTGTAAAATAACATAAGTGTTCAGGAACTCTTGTGAGGATATTTTCGTGTTCAGCTCGTAATTTATTTGAGAGAGTCATTTAGCGTGTATTTAGCCACTTATGTGGCGCATCAATTTTGTGATTTAGATCAATAGACAACACCAAAAAGTCTGACTCTTTAGCGCACTATTAGTAAATTGCCACGATATGTTGAAAGGGGGAATATAATTTGGATTATTGAGAAACTTACAAGTGTATAGTCTCTATTAGCGTGTTGAATTCTTCCAGCAAGTAACAGCTGTCTGTTTATCTAAATAGCTTTTCAGGAAAGAAAGGTTTATTAGAAACAGGGTATTCTTCTGGTAAAATCATTATTTCTTCAAAGGAATATTACTTACAAGTCTAAGTATTTACATTTTACTAGAATTGATAATCAATTACAAAGAATATATTCTTTTTATTATAATTCAGTTGGGTTCTTCTTTTTTGAATGTTTTCATAAATATTTATTTATTGATAATTTGTTTTTTTTTATTTAGGAAAATCTTTTCTATAATTTTATCTTTAAAAATCACTAAAACACTTTGGCATAAACTTTAACACGTCGATTTCTTATTAGCGTTCAACCCTGTCAGGATCATAAGGAGTGTTTAACTATTATTTGATTTTTTAAAACCATTTTTTAGTCCAAAACTCGAGAATTTTCAAAATTTAGTTCAGAAAAACTTTTTAGCAATTTTTAACCTTTCACAATTTTATTTTATTCGATATTATTTTTGGATCGTTAAATTGACTAATTCTGATTCTTATTAATTTGATAAAAAATAAAAATTAACACTTTAGAGATAATTATTCTTTCAGGACCTTAAATTTATAATTTTTAAACTTTTTCAATAAATTTTTTTTCAAACATCAGACTTGATCTATGACTATGTTGAAATTTATCCACAAATTTTCAGACTATCTATCGGTGTTTAACTATTGGAACTTCGACAATTTGGGGATAAATTAAAATTTCAAAATATTTCGCTTTTCTTTTTTTTATACGGGCATAATGAAGTTAATCACTGTGCCGCTGCAATTACAGTCAAAATAATTTTAAATCGTGAATGACCATCTCATCAAGTATAGAGTTGCCATCAGAGTGCAATTATTGAGAAGCCGCATAATCTCCTTTCACCTTATTTGAAGAACATTCTCTGGAGGCTCGAAATTCTTGCAGGCCTTTGATAAAAAAAAAAAACAATTTTGCATTTTCAACACTAATTACAGTACATTTACACTTTGGACGCCAAAAACTGTAATTCAATTATTTTAAGCGTAAATTATCGCCGCTTCTCGTGCAGTGGAGGGATGTGAGGAGCGAAATTATATGCATTTCTCATCTCTTTTGTGTATTAAAGTTTACCACCTGAGTTATTGCTACAATATTTTCTCGCTGAAAAATCATCTCGTTGTCCCTATATGACCGCTAAGGCAGCAGTCTGCGTCTTTTAAATTATATGTTTATTAACTCATTGTATTTTTAATGACGAGGAAAGAGTGTCAGTTATCAGTAAAATGCATTGGTTCATTTAATAAATTTATAATACGGGGTCATTACATATTTGTACACTGGGAGAAACACGAAAAAGGTGAGCTCTCACAGTTGCACATGTGAGGACGGGTACCATCATTGGACGCGTACAGTCAAGTCCCGGTGACATGTTGTCTAAGCTGGTGGACTTTTCTCGTGACATGTCCATAGCAGTCCGACAATCCCTAATTGTGCACAAGGACTATATATAAATTCTCACGACACTACATTATTATGAATTGTGGTGTTTGTTTAACGTGAAATTTGAATGTTTTTTTAAGCAAACGAGATGGCGTGAATCGTGAACTTCCTGTAAGTTCGCCACTCAATTGCTTTCATTTCTGATACTGTTTTTCACTTGTATGGTCGTGAGCATGTATGGAGGTAAAATGCAGTGTATGCTGCTTTTCATGGCTTCATGTCCCGAGTAAACGGGTATAATTTACCATAATGAATGCTCGATGTTTATTAAGTTGAATAAATTATCATTGCAGATAATTGTCGATAAAATACCACATATATACGCTAAATACCATATTGCATATGATGTCTTTAATGCGAGACTCGCACACACATTTTTATTTATCTCCTAGTTTGCATAATTAAAGACCTCCTAAATGGCGGAGGAATATAGTTTCTTAGGCAGATTAGAGGTGCAAATTCCTCGCTTATTCATCCAATATTTTATCCCCATATCACACATCGCGTTGGTGCGATGCTCCCCAAAAACTGATCCACAGATGCACTGAAATGATGGATAGATGTGCAGAAAGTGCACAAGAAGGATGATGATAGCCGAGGGAACTTCCCATTTTCAGCAAAATTATCGGTTATTATTTATTTACACCACAACAAGGTGATCTTCGCGTTGAATATTGCACTGGAAAATTATTTGCCAAAGTAAATCTTGATCGTTTAGGCAATCAAGCGCTTCTCATATCCACCTCTCGTTACTTTTTCCACCTCCTTGGTGCTTTTTTCTGGTGGCCTTTTATCTCTCTCTCCCTCAAAGTACCTTTTGCCGGGGTATAACCAGGCGCAAGATTAAACGTGGAAACCACAGAGATTTTTGCGCGATGTGCTAATAAACTTTAAAGCGTCGTGATCGATTTCTTCAGCACACCACAAATTATCGTATGGCAATTTGAATTTAAATTAGTACAAATTTGCAGCAACAGATGCCAAGTATAGGCGATGTGTTGTGCTTATTACCTTTTCCTTTTGGGATTTGATTTGGTAAAGCGTTTGCTCACCCAAAAGCCACTTAATTCCAATTCCACATCACATACACGATTCTCTTTCATAATCCTCTCTTTCTCTCGCCCATTCATTTGCTCTCCACAGCACAAAGTTCTCTTAACTACGATAAATGAGAAGTGATTATTAACTGGAGAAGACCAATTGGTGTTGCTATTGACAGATTTTACCTCTTCAAATAAATAGCTAAGATGAATTAATTGCGAGGCTCTGGAGTCGAGCCGTGAATCTTCACAAATGCAAATGGATTGTGAAAGTAGCACCTACTCTCAACAGCGCCTTTTGAAAAGCCCTCTAGGTAAATCACTCGATCTCAGATCATCCACACACGAAGTTAATGTATAGGAACGAAATATAAATAGAAAGAGTGAATAAAACAAATTGATCATCGCTGTGACTCAATTATCTCACCATGTATCTAAATTGCACAGATTTGTGGGAGATAAACGGACGTGGATTTTATAGGGTGCTCAAGCATTAGGCACTGGAAAGCTGCCTAAACGGTATTCGGCCAATTTGACTTCATTATAAAGATCAGGAGAAAAGCTATAAAGAGAACAAATCACTTAACAATAGTTTTTCTTCCAAAAAAATCGATAAACATATAAATTTGAGGTAAATTTTATTATTATTTTTTTTCTCCTCTTTCAGATTTTCTCCTGCAGCCGTTTCGTAAGCCAAAACGGGTGAGAACGGCCTTCTCACCTTCGCAACTGCTCAAATTAGAGCACGCCTTCGAGAGCAATCACTACGTTGTGGGAGCTGAAAGAAAGACTTTGGCGCAAGCCCTTAGCTTAACAGAGACACAGGTGAGTGTGTCAGTTTTTCCGTCCCTCAATGTCCTTCCGGTGGCGTCCTCCAAAGTGCCTCATTGCATGACGAATATCCCATTATGGGGTGTATCGATTGTGTCCTGTCGGAGGTGCTCTGAAAGCCTATTTGCAATTTTGACAAGTCTTGCGTGCCAAGTCTCCTCTTTAGAGGTGCAAAAATCAATACGTTTACATTTTTATTAGCTCTCATTGCCGACGGTTGTTTGACTTCATCTTCAGAACATCTTCTGCTTTGTTGCTTTCTCTTGATCCATTAGCATTTTTTGCTTTAGGATAACAATTTTTATAAGTTTATGATTTTAATAAAAATATCATTTCTAGTCAAGCAAATAAATTTCAAATGGATTACGTTATTAAATTCATTGCAACATTTTTAAAGAAATTGCTTTCAATTTTATGTTCTTTGAGTTTAGTTGTTTGAGCAATTAAAAGACCTTCCCTTTGAGAAAACATCAAAATTTCTCCTTAGTTTTACCTACCGGAAAATTCATTCAACTTTGAGATTAATGGTTACAGATCGTTATTAATTTTTCAATAAAATATAACAATGCCAACTTCAAGATAAAGAGTTAATCCATACCTACTTTCTGAACTTGAAACACATTTTAATTGAAAATAATTATAGGCATTAATAAAAGAAGGATATTATTTAAAGAAAAACATTAAAGACAATCTTGAACTTTTCATTTCTTTGAGTGTCAATTTTTTTGTTCCAACTGATTGACACGTGTTTAATTAATGGATTGTAAAAAGTCCCCAAAAAATTATCTATGCAAGCCCCATAAATCTAGTTTTGATTGAAAGTCAATCAATTCAGTTTGTTCGACGCGTAATTTGATTAAATAATTTCGTATTTTTTATTGTTTGTTATTAAATACCATGTAAATATGGTTGAACAATAAAATAGCATTGTAAATTTATGCAACTCAGATATGATAATTATTGTGATTGATTTTCCCACTCTGATTCAGGCTTCATAGTTAATAAAATATTCATCAATCAATAGTACGATATATAAATTGAATACATTTCACTGGCCTAAGTTTATGTAAATTTCATTCTGTTGTGAACTTTGACCCATGTGTCTCCTTCCATTGCAAATTTGGGTTTAAATAGAGCATTATGTGGGATTTCATTGGAAAGTTTCTTCAATTTTCCCTGAGGAGGAGATTTTGTTCCAGCAGTGGTTGGGGTGTAATCACGAGGGTTGGATAATTTGATTTAGCACTAAGGAATATATGGTTGAGGGTTACTGTTGCCTATGGAAACGGAATTTGCGCACATCCCTTCTGGCGTATCCCGTCGATGGTGGGTGAAAATCTCTCTGTACATAGCAAGATAATTGACATGATATGGAACTCAAATTGGAACAAATTAATTGAGTTTTAATTCTATTTAATTTCGACACCCGCATTCGTGGGTGGTTGATTTAGTGGAGGGCGTGGGATGTGCCTCTCAACACCTATTCCTCCATTACCTTCTCCAAAATCCATATATGCGCCTCAGCGCCAAATCAAACTCAGATAGAAGAGAGAGAAAAAGGTGAATGGCAAGAGAAAGAAATAAGGAAAATGATTGTGAAATTTATTGAAATCATTTAATTCCGTGTGACCTTAAAATCAGTTGCAAATCACGAAGCGCGACTTCAATTTATTTCTTGCAAATAAGTCGCGGTAAACGACAGACAAATGTACAAATCCGAAAATGCAAATGGTATAAGCATTTTCAATCGCTCCACCAAACTATCTTCCAGCAACTAATGCAAATTGACCCCATTTTCTCCAACTAATGGCGAATTTTCCGCGCGCCAAATTGCACACTATATGCTAGAATAAATCTCTCTCACGAGCCTTTTGAGGCGGCTCCAGGGCCCGGTAAACTTTAACGGTAGTCCACAAACCCCAAATTAACATATCACACACGGACCTGATAGGGACTCTACAAATGGTAATTACAATGCAAACCGTTTTGGAATCGCGTATCCACACAATCACACATTAAGTGCACCTTCAAACTGCGATACACTTTCTGTTCGCCAATACGGGGAGTCAGGGATGGGAACTTCGGGATCAAGAGACGGATAACAAGTTTATTAATATTTTTGTATTCCTAAAAAAAAGCCTGTTTCCGATTTCTTCTTGAGTTTGGTATGAAACGAGAGAGGTTACAGCAGTTACAGATTCTAAGTCTTTCATGTCATTAAGATATGGTTAAGTAATCCTTTATTATTCTTTCATATTCACAAATTAATTGATAATTTGGGATAATCAAAAATCCTTGTAAAATAAACCTTGTATACCTAATTGATCAATAGGCATTGCTTCAGTGAAGAAGAAAAAAGGGATCAGAAAAACGTCCTTAACTCTTAAACATACTCTACTTATACAAAGCGAGATAGAAGATACGGAAAATATTTAGAGTACCTAAGCAGTTTATCCAGGCAGAAAATGCTACCAAGTGTTAAAGTCGTTAAAGTAGTAGATAAGGGTTACCCAATCTTATATTCGTGATCCTATTAAGTAATGAAAGTTATTGCATAATTTGGATAAAAATGATTTTTGAAAATTAGAAATTTCTTTAGAAAATTAATTAGATTAAATTACTCCGTTAAAAAATATATAATATTTTCAAATCCTAAACACGAAAATAAATATACGTTTTTGCCAATATGTTAAGGGGGCTTACTACGCGGCGGAAATGATGTATCGGATGTATCTTTATTGATTGTCTTATTTGTACATTTTTAACGTTCATTATCTGAAAACGGCCCTAAGTGTAGGTCATATTACTGTTAATGTTTCCTGTAGTAATTTAAATTGTAAATTCGATATCTTATAGGTATAACCGGTAAAACAATGAGTTCCTATAGTTCTGTTTTTCAAAAATGAAGATCCCAAAACCTTCCTGAGTAAATTCCAAGAACAAACTTCATGATTTTCCAGAATTTCTCTCAAATCTAAATTATCTTTATCCAAAACTAAAATGTTACACTCTCTAATAGTTGCACGTAGATCTGGTTTTGCTCTACATACAATTTACACTGCAACGTGATCTTGAAGAGACATAGAAAGTGTATAGGTATAAGAAATTTTCCGTTCCTCATTTGACACCCTGATTCCACTATTCCACCCATTCTAACCATCCAGAAACCCTCAAAGTTGTAATAATACTTTGCCAAGTGGTACGAAGAATGCAAATGAGATTGATGCAACTCGATGTTCAGACATTTTTTGAATACAATATAATCCACACATCACAGTGCGAATATGGAGGTGGAATAAACAATGGGAATCTCATGACTTGTACCTGTTCAAATTGCTGCTGATGTGACTTACAGTATCACTTTATTGCTCACATTCAGACGAAGGATTGTCCCTTTTTGCAATTTTCCATCTTGCACATCCTCGCACCAGAAGATTGTCTGTGGCACTGCTATCATAAAGCACTCTGCATCTCTCCGAATACATTACAACTGCGAGGCCATTGTGCGTGATTGAAAGCTGTGACATGGTGAGGAAGGAATCTTTCTCAAGAAATTCACGTCCAATTAAATCAATCCCTATCACATTCACCCAGTATGAATTTATCGCCCAGCGATTGATTAGCTTCCATTTATTTTATTGCACAGCTTCCAGCAGTTCCACTTCCGAGATTCATCTCAATTGTTCCAACCCCAAATGCTTCTCTTGCAACTTTTTTTTACGTTGTGCAACGTCTCATCAACCCTTAACATTCCTTCCCTGGTTCAAGTTAGGGGAATCCTTTGTGCCTTGCAAATTGGGAGTTTTATTGAGTGAATATCATTGGCGAGATCAAGATGGCCGGGATGGAATTAAAAGGCCAGGAAGCGGAAAATGCCTCATTCCGACCATGCCACTAAGCTCTCCCTCCCAACCACTCGAATCTCAGAGTTCATCTCCCAGCGGGTGACTCTGCGTGTCCCTAATGTTGGCACTTAGTTTTCCACACCCCACTCAAAACGAACTCTTGCAAGGGGCTATTCATACCGGTAAGAGTGATTTAGGCTCTTTCTTTCTCTTTAGGAGTAGGTATTTCATTTACGATCATTCCGGACATCCAGAACAGTTTAAAACGGAAATGTATTTTAAGACCTTTCTTTGGTCAAAATCAGTTAACATTCATATAACGGCTTTTGGAAATACTATAAAATGTTTTTTTTTTAATATTTTTAAACTACAAAAACAATTTTTCTAATTTAAAATAGTAAGGTCTGAAAGTTGGAACCAAAAATCATGTTTAAAGTTCCAATTTAAACGATTTAAGGCTCATTGTTCCTTTTTTTTAGATTATACGTTTTTAAAATGAGAAGCCCTGCAGGGTTCATTTTCAACCCTAAAAATGGGGAGGGTGACTGATGATGTTTCACCATGTTGGTTACATGCTAGGGTTAAGTATGTTCAATCTCGATTCGTTCCCCCTATTATGAAAGACTCCGCCATCCATGGAATTTGTCTTTCTATTCGTGAAAATGGTCTTTTATTATTATTTGTGGGGTGTTCAATTTACATTCAACACAATCAAGCAGAATCATGTAGAAGCGCACAAGCATAGAAATCACCCTTCATCAATTTATTCATGCAATATGTTATTGTGACTTGAAACAACATTAACTGTCTCCATACAGATATATTGCTAATCACTTCCATGGGACGAGAATGTGTGCGAGTGACTCAATAGGAGCGAATGGTGGTTTGGAATGGGAAAAGAGGCGATTTTCGAGGGTAGAGTTTCTAGATTAAGCGGATTTTTATGCGATGTGACGTTATTCGCTGCTAAATGGTGTGGAAAATTCAAATAAATTGATGGGAATGCTTGTTTGGGCAACGGAAAGCGCCTGCGTACCATTCCGTCAGGCGTGTCCAAAGATTTTCCATGCCAGCTCAATCCCCACAAAGTCTTGCTCTTGCGCGCACATTTTGCCCCACTCACTATTTCCCCATCAACTGCCACCCATTTCTTCAGCACTTCATGGCATCATCATGGGAAATCATCGACAAATTCATCACATTAGCACCATTCACAGCTTTCAAAATTATTCTCATTGACACAGACAGGGCTTCAATATAACAAGTCAAATTTTATAACACATGAAATAAATTTTCTACTGAATTTGTCATGCAACGAACACTTTCCGCCCCTTGTTTAGTTTTTTGAGTTTTGTGGATCTGAATCATGATAATTTGGTCGCTAAAATGGCGCTTTATGTTAATGTAAAAGGTCTATGGCACGCTTATTATGGTGCTGTCACACGGCAGTAGTTTACTCAGTAGATTGTTACAGTTTATAAGTTATTTAATTGATTTTTATATTGAAAATCATTACTAAAGAATTTCTAAAAAAAAGATTCTTGAATAACTCAATAGAAGAGTAGAAAATTGCGTTTACTGGACGTTTTACTGGAGCTTTCCCAGTAAAAGATCTTGCTTCAACTGAACGGCATTTTCTGTGGTTTTTTTTTAAGTTTTTTCTGGAAATTCTTTAGTAAAATATTATTGACTGCTATGAGTGGAAATTCGATTATTATTCTACTGGAAAATGTAATTACGAAAGCTTACACAGATTCTTAATGTGACAGCACCCTAAGAATCTGTTAAAAGAACTACTACCGTGTACCATGACTATTTAGTCTTAAAAAATTGAACTCTTTTTAAACTTTTCATACAAAAATTTAAATTTTTAAAAATGCAATGATGAAAAAGCAATATAACGTTTATGTTCATAACAGCGTTTACTGAAATATCACGCCTGTCCGAGGCAATAACGACAATATCCATTCGAGCAAGTTGGAGGCAATAGAGAGATGTTTTTTGAAATAGAGAGCAATCTTTTGAGATTTACTGCATCCCATCACAGTGTTTACGTACACACCACCGAGTTGTATGTTCAATTTAACGTGCGCGCGAATCACATTTATATTTCTCGTAGAATATTCCCTTCCAATCCGTTGAGCCAGTGATAAATGACTACAACCATTTCCGATTTATGCTCCTTTTTCCCTTCATCCAGCACAAACACATGCAAACCAGGCGAATGGTTACATTCATTCCACATATAGTTTTTTTTTCTTCCTTTGACCAAGTACACGGAAAAAAATTATGTTTACAAATTCCTCCCTTAATGGTTCTCGCGCGTCGTCTGGCTTTCTCAGCAATTTGTTTTATGCAAATCTCCATGCTTCTCCAATGATTTGTACGCCTTTTTGTGTGTTATGGGACATTTGCTAAATATATATTTCTACCTTTTCTTGAATGCTTCTCATTCCAGGTAAAAGTGTGGTTCCAGAATCGACGGACGAAACACAAAAGAATGCAGCAAGAGGAGGATGCAAAGAGTGGCAATCCCAACAGTCAGAGCCAGAAGAATCCCTCTAGTCCCGACAACAACAACGGTAGTCAACTCAGTTATGATGAAGATGAACTAATCGACATGGAGATGGACGATTGCCCAAGTGACGACGAGGGAGATCCCAATATGTGAGACAATTTCTTCTACCAAAACCACTATAATCCCAGTGATGGCGAATGTGACGATTTAATCGTGATTGACTAAGAGAAAAAGAACCACAAGAATTTTTGCGTTTATCACATCCAAATTCCAATTACCTTATAAATTCGGTGATGAAGAGGAAAAGAAGGTACAAGGTGTGTGGACACGAACATCTCTTGTGCATGTGACTGGTGTACAAAAGCGAGAGATTTCTCATTTGCTATCAAGTTATCATTTAAATGAGTTCCTCAATTAGTGACATCGTAATACAGCAATGGTATTTAGCGAGTTTTACCACAATCACCCGAACAAATTGATTGATGGTCGATAGCGATGGACGGTGGTGAAGAATACAAACATTCAAGAAAAGAGATATCAGCTTAAAATATGTGATACGAATTTGTTTATACCATATTGCTATAAACAAAACATTTTCCGGTGTAAATAACCATAAATTTTTTCTTAAGTATGTGTTAATTTAAAAAACAAACCCTTAGGTATAATAAACTCCTGAATAATGTACATTTTGGCATTCTCAATGCAGATGATGTACTTTTAATTTAAAATGTGCCAAATTTTATCTGACGCACTTCGCTATATAGACGACAAAGGGTTTGCCAAGGCAAATAATGCGTTTCACTTCACTCGCGACTTGTGCATGAAACGGGTAAAAGAAAAAGAGAATTTCGATTTGAGTGATGCAAATCATTTAGCAATTTGCCCCTTTCCCCATGAGCGTCAAACAAATTAGCAAAGGAGACTTGTAAGATTACTATTGCAGCAGATACAATATAATGATGATTTACTTGATAAAAAGAATCTATGTATGTGTCAAATTTGATGAATGTGTAAATATAGTAGAGAACTATATAGAGAAATAGAAGATAGTGGATTGAAATGAACATATGGGACTTCGATATGTAAGGAATAATTTTGAAATTGATAAAAATGCCACCAAGAATAATGAAATTCTTGACGAGAAAAAAAAACAGCAAAAATATGAATGTAAAATGTTTAGCAAATAAAAGAAGCTCAAATAAAATCAATTTTTTTGAAAAGAAAATTGGACTTTTCTTTTTTGTTCTTCTCGTAATTTCCAGAAGAGGTTTACATTTTTATATCCTGGTAATAATTATCTCCATTTGTTTTTGTTAATTCCCCACACAAATCGAATGGTAAAGCATCACCAAAAGCCAAAAAAAAAACAGAGTTCTATGGGGAAACTTGGACGAAGACTTTTTCGTCAGACAACTGTATGAACAAACAAAAAGCGGAGGAATCGTGGAATCGAAAATTGGATTTTAATTACAGGGTGTAGACAAACTAAATGGGCCCTTTTCTCCCTCAAGTTCAGCTCGAAATTTTTAAGAGTCTGGTGCTTACTATAAAATTATGGAGCTAAATACCCTCAATTAGGAATCATTTATACTCATCAAAAAAATTACACATGATTGATGGCTCGTTTGGTATTAATTAATTTCTCTATTTTTCTCGCGTGAAAACTGTGCGAAAGGTGAGGCCTCTCTTGATCTCGTTCCATGAATCAGTATGAGACGATATCCCCAGTGAAATCGCAATCATGAGGGATAAAAGGCGTAAAAAAAGCTGGATTTTCTTCAATGTATTTAAAAGGTACAACTTTATAATGTTATTAACGATAAAATACCAGAAATTTTAAATTTAATTTGCCTTAATTTGTCTTAACTCACTCTCTCCATCTTTGACTACATAATTCTTCTCATATGTGTCTCAATTTTCGAATCACGGAACGCATCACGCGATGTAATTTATAAGTATGTACACATGTAAAATGCCACATATTAAATATCCACATCACCTGATGAAGAATACGCGATGGTGTGCCAGGAAAAAAAATCTTATAATAGACATTTAATAGTGGTAATCAGAATTAACATGAAAATAGCCAGCCTTCGGTCATTCACAATCCACTTGCAATCGAAAGACACACATCTTGCGGTTGGAAATTGAGGAATCATAAGAGATATTATATTAAGAAACAATGATGTATCATTAACTAATGGCAATTTGTAGTGGATTATCTCCCACGAATTTTTCACGTTGTTCAAGCAAACACGGTGAAAGAGTGTTCCAGAGAACAGCATAATGTTTTGACTCATCCTAGCGTGTAATGTCTTGAACAAATTATTTAAAAGCTGAAAATTACCATTCCATCAACAACTCTCTATGATATTTCCATTATATTAGTTAAAAAGAAATATTGAAAAATTACCCGAGTTTCTTAACATTCCACACTTGTATTTTACTCAGGAAATTGAGAAATAAGTTTGAAAGATTACGTGGTAAAATTACTATTAAATTGTTTAAATTGAGATATGTCTTTTCGCGTAATACAAAATTCCTACTGATTGGAAATCTTTTTCTCTATTCAATTTTTCTCATCAAGGTTTTCCGAATACGAGAAAAAAGTATTTCTACTAATTTGAATATTTCTCGGCATTTCCTTTATTAAATACTTAAGAAGCATCACCTTACAAATCTTTGAAAAATTGCTTGAGACTTTCAGCATGGAACAACGGGTTAGACCGAGGGTGAGACTCTGCATGGGAGATCTGAAAAGTTATGTTAAATGCAATTAGAAAGCAGATAATTCGATTACATTATGCGATTATTTCCTATAATCCCACTCCGGGGCTCATCTTTGCCGCAAAAAGGCAAACACCGAAGCAGTTCTTATCCTGGCAAAGGCAAGTGACATGTCTGAGGTCTAAGCCTTGCCGGGGGACACTGGGTGTCCCTAGCCGATTGGATTTCGAAGATTTTTGAGCGGCGAAACAGACAATTCCCTTTTTTTCTCCAACATTTTAGGAGAGATAAAAATTTCATATTCTCGGAAAGATTTTTTTCGTCTCTGGTGTATCTCTTTCTTCCACCATTAGTGATTAGACACCGAAACAACCACACAGTTTGGGGTGATTTATGATGTCAAGGGGTTTAGATGAGCTCAACTTAACACGATTCCCGAAGATTTAGCCAAGAAGGAGAGAGGTCTATTCACCAAAGATGTCATGTTAAGTTAATAAGGCAGTTATTTATTGTTGAAATACGTTTTTATCAGTTATCCTTGTAAGGTCACTAATTAATATGCAGGATGAAGAGAGAGAGAATGAGGGAAAAAGGAAGAATGATGTCCGACAATTTGTTTTCTTGCCATTGAGAATTGCATGAAAAAAAAAGAGTCGTAAATCATTTTAATTGGAATCTCTTGGTTTCCTCTCGCCACGGCGAAAAAAAGAGAGAACCCAATAAAATTATCATAATCAGTTTTGCTTCTTTTGGCCACTTTCTGCGGCAAAAGCACCACCAGCCAAATTCAATTTCGATCTTGCCCTCAGAGCCGTGTTTGCTGAATGCAAATTCCTCACTTTGCCCACAAATATCCTCCATGGGAGCGGCTCATTCATTTGCAAACGCACACTCCTGCACTGAGATTAGTTCAGGGAAAGAAGTGCTAAAGCATATAGCGCTTCCACCAGTTCAGAAGACCGACGAACATTCGTGGTAGTCCAATTTGAAAGCAATACAACATTTTCTACAATGATCCAACGGACTTCTTCAGTGGATCTTAACTGAAGTGAATCTCCTTCATCTCAAGTGTCTTAAGTGCGTATCAATCTCATTGTGACTAAGTGATCTTAAGACTATTATGCGTAGTTTTGAAGAGTACTAAGTTAAGTAGAGCTCTTGGGCCAATAAAAATTGAGTTTCTAATATAGATATTAGAAATATTTAGCGAATGAGAGAAAAAAGACGGTTTTGCACTAATTTTCATAACATAGTCTGTCTTATCAAAGGCTGCAAATATTTGGTAAGAAAGTAAGAAAGAAATTTGGTAAGAAAACTTAAATAAGAATTTTATGGCAGCTATCCCGAAACGCACAATCATACCAAAATTTTTCGAAATGTTTTTTCTCCAAAAAATCTTACGATTACTAACGAAAGCACGCGATATACAATAATCTTATAGGTGTTTGGTCACAGTTAAACATCCTAAATCCTAAATGAATGTTACCAGAATTTTTTTCCTTGAATCTTCCAAATGTTTACCATTAACCATGCTTATCTCGAT